>VYYJ01005853.1:0-10363 GCA_021029165.1 Cyphoderus albinus
GGCTGCAATTTAATAAGCAGTTGTGAACAAGACGAGAACATAGCAAATCGAAAATATGATCGATAGCTTCTAATCCTTTAGCATCATCGTATATCTGTGACCGTAATTTGCATATTATCACCATTATCATGTATCATTACTATCAACCAAAGCATTCTTTCGACGAAAAGAAATATCATATTATAACTCTTGATCATCAAATATCAATCAATCTGAACATTACGTAGAAAAACTTCACTATATAGTCTAAGTAATGTTAACTAACCAGTGCTCAAGTTTTTTATTTACACTATCTAACACTAAAGTAATATTAACTTGTAAAAGTTGTAAATTGCAAAAAATATAACAAAGGAATAAACTGTCAATGTTAATATTACAAAGCGTCAATGGCTACACCATACTTATTACATATTATTGCATTGCTTAGGTCGATTCTAACTTCTAACGATGACCGCCCTCTAAAGCCAAAGCTACGTTATATACACAGGCGTAACCAGTGTTCACTTTACTTAAATAGACTCTCAATTTACAGCAACCTTCAATTATAAATCAGGTTTTGCCATTTTCAATCCAATCTCAAAATTTTCTTCTTGAGTGATGTTATCGTAAAAAATGATCCATTAAAGTTTAGAAGCTCGAAGCTGGTTCATGTTCAAACAAAACAAAACCCTTTTAAGCAAAATGAATAATAAGTGAAGTTATTTTTTTGCATATCGGGGTGGAGGTGAGAAAAAATCTGGTTGTGGTCACAAATCCATAGTATAACAAAACAAGAACGTCATCCAGTCCAGAAAGTAAATGGCATTTAGTCTCTTGTGAGAATTAATATTTCTAGCTCAGACCATTTCTCCCTGTAAAAGTGAATCTAGTGGGTAGTGAGTAGAGTGAAACAACTATTCTGTGGTGCTACTAAAAGAGAAAATCTATCGCTTTTCTTGCTACCATCATAAAATCTTGATGTTACCGAAATAGAAAATATATAGATATACTTCGGTTTCTTCTGGTTCTCGTCTCCCCTTTTTATTCGCAAGTGGAAGATAAAAATGCAACAGTGAAGAAATTAAGTTCGGTGGGAATGAGTAGCTGAATAAATCTGGTGCATATATACGTATTTACAACAATGAAATCGTTTCATCTCGAAATTAATAATTTTTGAAACTGAAATGTTCACATTTGCATTTACAATGGCTAGCAAAATTCAAAAAGTTGTTAGCACAGGCAGAACTTTCTTTTTTCTGCTTTTAATCTCCTGTGATATTATCTGTGTCTGTGCTGCTGAAAATGAAGATGGTGACCCAAGATTAAAAGTTCTATTTAGTGATAGTGACGATGATCATGTCGACGAGTTTTATGATGAGCCGCAAACCCACCCCCAGAACCCGAATCAGCAACAAGAGCGACAGCTCTTATTTTCGGACCATGACTCGAACTTTGGCATTCCTTACGAGCGTGTCGTCACCGACATGATTTTCATGCAGATAGGCGTTCCAGTGGATTTCAGTTACAACGAAACAAATTATAACTACAATACCTACTCAGATATTCAGGATGTGTCCATAAGTGCTCCAGGTTGCCCCAAGTAAGTTCGTAAAAACTATACTTAATCATGTATACATTTGAGTTGCATTTTCATATCTTTCATTTTATGTATTTCTTAAGGTCAATCGGCGGAAGGCCCTGGATTTACTATGGAAGTCCACCAAAGTGCTTTCTGATAGGTTTCAAGGGTCCCTGTCCCTGGGGAAAACGACTTTATCAGGTGAACAGCTCAAAACACGGTGTGTGCAACTGTGACTGTTTCGCTCTACCAAATTCAAAATCTTCAACTTCGTCAAGACCAAGACCAACTTCGTCATCATCATCATTTGGAAGCCGAAGTCCACATAGGAGACTTCCATCAATTGTGAACGACATCTCTCAAAATCTGATTCTTCCCAGATCCCGCACCAGAAGGAGAATGATCGAGTCACTGCCTCAGCCGCTTTACGGGAAACCAATTTGTCGCAATAAAACCGATGTAAATGATAAAAATAATGAAGTTGACGATAGTGATGATATCTCTGTGTCCACGAGATTTCAGCTTGGAGGAAATAACCTGATTCTGAATGATAAGGCGGCCTCGGCAACTGAACAATTTCAAGACCAACAGAGATACCAGTTCTGTCACTCGCCAAGCTTCAAGAGACTCGTCATCTACGATAAATTTCGCCAAGAATGTTTTCCAGTTCTGGACCAGGGACCCTGCCAAAAGGGCGAGTGGGTTATTCGGAATCCCATAAATGGCAAAGGGATTCAATGCGAGGGGAGAAAGTGCACGGAGCAATTTGATTACGGTCATACGGAGTACGGCGGGGCATTCACGTATTTTGATTATATCAAGCAGGAATGTGTCACGGTAAGTTACAAAACATAAAAGAGAATCCAGATAGTAGAGATGCAAAAGAACATAATTTTAATTCCAATTTGATTTTTTTCTCCAGGAAATTTTTGGTTCACTCCAAGAAACAAATTTTTCTTCCGGAGCAGGCGTGCTTTCGAACCGAACGAAATTTTGCAAAGAGGGCGGCATGAAATACAGCCATAGACTGAAGACTTGTGTGAAGGATGTTGCATCCAATTATAATTACAAAGTCATAGGATAATATTATTAAACAGCTAAATTAAATAGCCAAATAAGTTTTTTCATAATAATGAAATCGAACGTACAAAATGATTGTCTTTGTAGTGGATATACATATGTATAAGTGTACATAATAAATCGTGCTCATCAGGTTAATGTATTTACCTAATTAAATCAGACAGACTTAAATTAAATAACCATTTCAATTACACATTTAATTTAAGGTTTGAGTCCATTGTTTCTGTATCACATAAAATCCTTCGGCTTTGGTGAAATGAGATAATAAATTTATAACACACTTTAGTCGCACATCTGTAAATAATCCGACATACGATAAAATTTTTTTGAGTCATTCATAGATAACGACAATAATTACCTATACAATGTGTATATTAATTAATTTTATTTCACATTATGAATGAAGAATTCCGACACTTGAGTTCACAGGAGAAATGATGTTATCATAGTCTCCCAACCGACTACTGCAGGAATATTTTAGTACTACTTACTATTTCCATTTATGTGAAATGTTATGTGAGCATAAATAAGGAGAAATTTTCCTGGAAAACTAACCAAGCGAGAGCTGAAGCGTTGATGTAAGGAAGTGCCAATTGATAGTCTTCTCTTTACTTGGAAATTGCATCGTCTTATCATTCGTCTCGTCATTCGCCAAAATCATGATCGTTATACTAATTGGACTATTAGTATATTGCCATATACCACTATGCATACAGTCGAGCATTGGCTTGGCTGACTAATCTACGCTAACCATACGTTTAAAATAATGTCATTTTACGCGAGGATGATGTGAGCCGCGTAGTAGGCATCACGTCACTTCATGTAAAAAATAATACAGATTAATAGTTAATTTAAATTGCAAAATTATTTGTTGTAATCGTTAATAGTATTTACTATTTACTGAATTTCAAAAATGGAATCTTGGCAATGGACATGCATCATTCTCTGCGGATTCGGTCTGTTCAAAGAATTTCGACCGAGTGAGCCTTTTCTTGTCCCATTCTTGTTAGAATACAAGGATAGTTCTGTAACACAGTATTCGGTAATAATATTTTAAGGGAGTAAAAATAATTTGAAATCTTGTTAAAATAAAACTTTGAACAATTACTATATTTGCATTTATTGTGTATTTCAGATTGTTCACCAAGCGTTCCCGGCTTACACCTATACCTACCTTGCAACTGTGATTGTAGTCTTTTTACTCACCGATTATCTTCGTTATCGCGTTGTCGTTATCTTCGAAGGCATTTGCTATGTTATCACGTGGGTGCTATTGATCTGGGGACAGAATCTCATTTCTGTTATGGTAAGTCATATTTTAATGTTGAATTATTTTTTTGCAAGTGAAATTCGACAAGTTTTTTTTAGTTTGTCGAGATTTTCTACGGAATCGTAAGCTCAACAGAAATCGCTTACCACAGCTACATTTACTCACAAGTGGACCGTGACCAATATGCCAAGGCCACCTCGTACTGCTACAGTGCCCTCTTCGCTGGCCGCTTTCTCGGGGGCATTTCCTCCCAACTTCTGGTCTACTTCAAGCTTATGAATTATCTCGAGCTAAATTACTTCTCCTTGGCGTCCGTCTCAACCGCCCTGGCCATTTCCTTATTTTTACCCAAGGTTAAGAGGTCAATCTACTTTCACAGAGAAGAATCTGAACCTGAACCAGATCATTGTGACTCGCAAAATTCTTTAACATCAAGATCAACATCCCCATTGCCGGAGAATTTGCAGAGTTTTCATAAACTCACATTCCGAGAACAACTCGAAAATTCGAAACTCTACATGCTCGCAGATTTCAAATCTGCTTAATGGCGACTCCTACGTTCTCAAATGGTCCATTTGGTGGGCATGTGCTACCGCGGGACATCTCATTGTTGTCAACTTCATTCAGGCATTGTGGGAGGTGATTGTGACAGAAAATGGCACTGGGTCACAGGATTACAATGGAGCGGTGGAAGCCACTCATACTCTAATTAGTATAATAAATAAACTAAACTTCTTTCTTGCATAAACTGTTGGCAATTTTAAATGGAAAAGGATTGCAATCTCTACTATAAGATTTTTTTATTTAAAGGTGCCATTCTGGCATTTGGAGTGGGCCACATAAAAATCAAGTGGAGCACATGGGGCGAGCCATTGCTCTCCGTGTCCGCTCTTGTCCAGTGTGGAACTTTAATTTGGATGGCGAGAACGGATAGTTTGTACATTGCTTACGGATGTTACATAGTTTTCCGAATTTTATTTCAAGTGATTATCACAGTCGCAACTTCTGAGGTGGCACAGAAAATCAGCGACGACAGCTTCGGTCTCATATTTGGTATCAACACATTCATAGCCTTAACTTTACAAACTATCTTAACCCTGGCGGTTGCCGATGAAGTAGGAATTGCAATGAAGGAACGAGACCAGTTTCTCACATATGGGGTTTGCTTTGGAGTCCTGGGAGTCGCCTTTCTTTTCGTGTCAATGTGTACCTTTTTACTCAAATTATTTGGAAGTGGTTCTAGTGAAAACACTTCAACCGCTGAAATAAATGACATTGAATAAAATATAACTAAACATTTAAAAGAACAAGAATATAGAGATTTTTCTTTGAAAACGGAACAAATTTTTATTTGAAACTATTGAATTAATGATTTGAAATTATATACATTAAAAAGTGATACATTATTTGTGTTTAAAATTATTGTTACTGAAATTTAATTGAAATAATGTTTTTATATACACTGCGAGAAAAAATATCGGAATCTAACGTACCTACATAATTTTAATTATTCACACTATACTAGACTATAATTTTCTTCATTTTATACGTATGAATCGATTAAAATCTTTCACTACTTAAATATTTACTATTTTTACCTTTTTTATATTAAAACGTGGAAATGACATCTTGAATTTGAGTTTAAAATCTTGGTCTTTCATTTTCTTGGTCTCAGACAAAATAACCGTTGGAATTTTACTTTAACGAGTTCCTTCTACTCAACGCTTCCACGATGAGGCTGTAATGATTTAATTTTGTCAAATTACCATAAAACCGTCTTTTTAATATTATTATTAATTTCTTTTTTTTCAGCGGATCCCAATGCGTTGGCAATTTGCGATTAAAGTAAAGCGTTAATTAAATTAAATTATTATTCTCGAATATTGTTCGTATTGGCGTAAAATTAAAATTTCGCGTTTCCCCTTGCAGTTGGCTAAAAGAGCTTTCTAAGGAGTTAGTTATGTAATGTATGGCTGCGGTTGCGGTCCCTTGATTGATTGGCAATTGGCTGCTATTTTAATCATGACATGCCAGCATTCATGAAAATATTTGAATTTACTCTGTCTCCGCTGGAGATCCGTAGTTGCCTGGATAACTCCAGTGATTGGGAAGGGCCGATTTCGAATCGTAAGTGTAATCATACAGCATCTCTTTGAGGAAGACTTCCTTATCCTTCGGCTCAGGGTAAGTGTACGCATAACCTAAATATTCCGAAGTAAAGAAAAATATTAGGTTCAGATTAAATATATAAATAATTACGACAGCGTATTGATGTTTAAATCAAGTAAGATCAAAATAGAAGTTCAAAGATTAAAGTAAAAGTAAAAATAAATAAGCTTAGATATCATGCATCAAGCTTGTAATACTACACGTATTAAAAGACAGTAAAAAAAGTTCACTCCTTCAGAATGACCATGCAAAATGTAATATTAAGTTTCTTTTATATATTCTCACCTAGCTTACTGAACTAAAAATACTTTGACAGCCACCACCGCGAAACGAAATGAGGTCAATGTTATTACACTGCCTGTTTCTCGAACTATTTACAATTAAATTAACTGACTCGACGGAAGTACCTACTAAAATTTTGTTTTGGTTTTTTACAATAACTGCTACAGCACCAGCCACCTCCCCCGACACCCACAACACGAAAAGCGGAAAAAAATAATTTATTCTGTAGTTGTCGTTGTGGACGGCCACGGCGATGATTCCGGCCACGAATAGAACTGTGGTATTGCTCTGCAATACCGAGGGTCGTATAACAAATCTTTAATGCATTTCTCTTTATCTTCTGGCTCAGGGTATGTCGTTGCCTCTCCTGGATCATTCATCATATCATCGATTGAGTTGCAGCGTGGAATTAAATAAATAAATTACATATTTTCATATTAATTAAATAAAAGCTTAGTATGTGCATCAGCATTTTAATGTTAATACATCCCTTGTCATCAAAATCAGCACCAAATAAGCCATCCCAGCATATTAAATAAAAGTAGTATGTAATTACCATGAAATAAACTTACCTAAAAATAAGTCAATCGACTAAATTAATATTAGTTAAAATCACACAACGTACCTTTCGCGTAAGCATCCTCCAAGATCTGCGTAGCAATGATCACAGAAACATTCTGGATTTCCGTGAGTGGTGGGTACAGCCTTCCAGCTTCGAGGTCTTCTTCCGTGACAATTTTAGCCAAAGCCTTATAAAAACATAAAACATTTTTATAAAATCCCTCCACTAAATTAAATTAAAGATTCATGCCACATCCAATAAACATAAAACTCTCCTTTCTTTTTTCATTACCTCTGCAGAGAGGAGGAAAACTTCCTCTGAGATGTGGTGAATACCAGAAGCAATAACTGCAAGCGCCACACCAGGGAAAATGTACGCGTTATTTCCCTGTCCTGGAATGAAAGTTTTTCCCTTGTAGACGTAGTTCGGGAATGGAGAGCCACTGGCGAAAATCGCTCGCCCATCTGTGTTTTCATATGCCTCTGCTGCGGTACACTCTGCCTTAGACGTGGGATTGCTGAGAGCAAAAATAACTGGTCTTTCATTAATTTCTCCCATACGTTTGAGGACGGCAGGTGTAAAAGCGCTTCGTTGAGCTGCAGCACCTGCAAATTTTAAATTGTGGATTAGTAGGATAAAATAAAACACTTGTACGACTATGATTAACATGTAAAGACAGGTGTCAAGATTAAATCAAACATTTTCTTGTAGTAGTAAAAGATCCGGTTATAATTTGATTTTACCAAGAATTGTGGTTGGCTGAACGTTATTGAGAATGTCCAAAAGTTCTGTTTGTTCGGGCAGGTCCTTCATGAACATCTGCTTCTGAGCGGTAAGTTGGTGAGCACGGCTTTTAACCACAAGTCCCTTGGAATCCTAAAATGAAAAGAAAAAATAAATTTATTATTTTTCACCTCATTTAACTCCACTCGTCAATTTAAATCAAGATTATGCAAAACGTACAATCAAAAATATTCTGCTGGCAGCGTCTTCTGCACTGATGCAATCATTCTTGACCATGGCTTGGACGATCAGCATTGCAATACCCAGGGCCGCCTGTAAATAATGAATTATAATTTTACTCAATTTCATGTTTTTAAAACCATTTAATCATGCACAAGAATACAAGTAATCAATTACCTCTCCTGCACCAAGGAATAGGAAGCGATTGTCCTTCAGCTTCGTCTTGGTAATTCTCAAGGATGCCAAGACACCAGCCACAGCGACAGCTGCAGTTCCTTGAATGTCATCGTTAAATGTACAGTATCGGTCACGGTATTTAGCCAACAATTGGAATGCATTGTGATTGCCGAAGTCTTCAAACTGCAAAAAAATGCATCACTGACTTTAATCGTAATGACAATGACTTACAAAATTAATAGACCTTGAATTCGATTAGTACGCTTATGTCATGCGTATTACAAAAATAAACAAAACAAAAACGTGACAAATGCATTTTACCCATCGTACGATATTGCCTGTCAAGTTAAGCACAGTATTAAATTAATATATTACCTGGATAAGCGTATTCTGTCCATATCTGCGCACGACAGCTTGCATGAACTCATCAATAAACTCATCATACTCTGGTCCGGTGACGCGTTTGTGGCGCAACCCGATGTAATATGGGTCATCGAGCAGACTCTGTAGGTAATAAAAACAGAGAAAAAATTTAATCACTTTTATTGTTTACGGATAAAGTCCATAAATGATTTCCAGTAGTTTCCAGCAAATGTTTTGCTTTCCTTCCCACTTCTAATTCTCATTTTCCGCAAGTCATTCCGTTTCCATCATCATCATCATTTCATCACGATCATCGTGTTGCAAAAAAGCAGTAATTTTTTATCAGTTTCTTGTACTTACTTGAGTATTAGTTCCAACATCGAGCATAATGGGTAAACAGTGATGCGGCTTAATTCCAGCGAGAGCAGTGTAAAGAGCCAGCTTGCCGACAGGGATTCCCATTCCATAAGCGCCTAAATCACCAAGACCAAGAATTCTCTCGCCATCAGTGACCACAATGCACCTCACGTCCTGCTCCGGCCTACATCAAAGAAAAGTATAAAAAATGCATTATTTCATGGATTACATGATACTTCCATTTCGATTATCTACCTTACATTGAAATTCACAGAAAATCGGATTAAATACGGTGATGTGAAACAATTTATTTCTAATTGATTTATTTCCTACCAATTTCTCAAAACCTCGGAAACGTGTCCTTTATCGTGGATGGAGATAAAGAGTCCCCTGGGACGCCTGAAAATCAGACCGAATTTCTGGCAGGCGAGACCCACGGTGGGAGTGTAGACCAACGGCATCATCTGTTCCACGTTCTCAGACAGAAGACGGTAGAAGAGCCGCTCATTTCGATCCTGGAGAAAAACAACAACAAAAACAAAAACAACAAACTTAAATAAACTTCTCAAATAAACAAGCTTTTAATTACTTTCACTCGGTAGATAAACAAAATCGTAAAATAAATAATAAAACGTCCTTACCTGCAGCCCAATGAGATAAATGTATTTGTTGAGGTCTTCCTCGAATCGATTCACATTTTCCTTGCAAAGTGCAACCTGCTCTTCCTGAGTTTTGAAACGGGGAGGGATTAAACCATGAATTCCGAGAGCCTGCCTTTCCTCCAAGGTAAATGCCATGCCCTGAATTGGTTAAAAATTTACAAATATTGATATTAAAACTTATACTGAAATATAAGTAAATGCCATGCCCTGAATTGGTTAAAAATTTACAAATAATTTTTTAATGTCAATTAAATATTGATATTAAAACTTATACTGAAATATATAAAATGCAATGGAACATCTGATTGCTCACCTTATTCAAAGCGGGATCTCTCATGTAATCGATACCTCTCACCAGCGGTGGACATACGTTATCGAGTATCTGATGATAACTTTTCTGACTCGCCTTTTCTCTGCGTGGATCCATCTTTGCAGCAGTTAATTGTGTACTCTGCAAAAATATTAACAAAACTCAATTTTTCACTGACAATGACAACACAATCATTATTTTTTTACACATCAACACATCGCAGCAGTCCCTGACATTACATAAGTTTTTAACCTAAACAAAGCTGAATACATAGCAACTTACAAAAAATCAATTTATTTTTTTTTCGGCAAGAAAAAAAATTGCTCCGGATATTGTGCTCTCCGAGAGTTCAGAAAAATAAACCTCAACTTTCCAAATGGTAGCTCCTTGCCTCCTTTTCTATTCTTCTTCTTCTCTTGGCTGATGCAAAAAGTTATATGAATACGATAATAATGGTGGTGTTATAGCGGAGTAGCGGAATAAAAGAATTGAAAACCCTTTTCCGGTGTGCTACGTTTTATAAGAACCTTTCTGACAAAACTATAAGTAAAAATGGAAAATCACCAGATTTTTCTCCTTTCTGCACACACATTCACTTTACTTGATGTAC
>VYYJ01005854.1:0-10359 GCA_021029165.1 Cyphoderus albinus
TTCGCTAATTCCCACAGATATTATAATTTCATTAGAAAGGCATTTTTGTTTCATACTAAATCTGCATATTTACACGGAACTAGATTTTCCGAATATTTTTATATCCCGAAAATTATACAGCGAAATGCCTTCAGGTGAATTATCAATAAGTAAATAATTATAATCAAGAAATAGCGTCAAATAGAAACCCACGCTGAAAATGTACGTTATTGTTGCATCAAGGAATTTTTTACTCTAATGCACAATCTTTTGAAGCTCAGAGGTTTTATGTGCTCTGCATATCTCCTTGTAGCAATAAGATGCACAACTTGAAATAAAGTTGTAATGTGCAAAGGAGTACGGAGTAAGTGCATGTTGTATGCTTGAACCGTAAATCGTAAATGAAGGATGGAGGATCGTGGGTCGGTCCAAAGAAAAATATTTTTCCTTTCTTTTTCACTCCTCAAAAAATCTCATTAAAAGTTAGAAACTTAATTGCAATCAGTTTCTCTTCCCTCGTCCCGTCATGCAGCGACTACAAACGTGTTGTATCATCTCTATTGTAGAAAAAGACTGAACTCTGATAGATCGTCATCTCGTCATTTTTACGCATTATTGTTTTACCAGCACAGCAGCATGAACAAGAAAGATAAATAAAAAAGCGTATTACTACACTTCTTGGATACGAGGTTTCTTGAAACCCATGTGCAACAACATACTATGTAGTTATCAAGGTTTTTAGTTTTACTTTACACACACACCTTTTAAAACAACAATGACTTGCTTCATTGTGTGTCGGTAAAAGTGTACAAAGAAAAAAAATCAAAGGAAAATGAGAAAAAAATGTACCAAGTACCAGGACCAGAACTCATTATTATTACTTTTGCTATGAACCAGGACGTGCACGGTTTGGTTTTGGCTGGCTGTCTGCTCAGATGGTGATCAGTACGTTTTTCAGGGAACTTTACTAGTCTTCATGTCCATTAGTCTATAGACCACTTTACAATTACATTTCTTCTACTTCACCATATATCAGGACATAGAACAACAAATACAAGAAAAATAATAATAAAAAGATAATGAAGAAGGCCCGGATAAGAAAGACACTGCAGCATCATGTATCCATCTCACGTGTATACGTTATTTGTAACTGGTCACTAGCACTTATTATTAATGTTAGAATCGTTAATGTGTAGAAAAAAAGCTGCAGAAAGTAGAAACAATTTAATAAGATTTTCGAAGGTTAGTCAGTGCAAGAGTAACCTAAGATTTTGTGAACGCATGGAACATTCGCTGAGTGGAAAAGCAGTCGGCTAATGCACAAAAAAGTGTGTAACGACTGTGCTGCTCAAAAGTGAACTCACTTAGTACAAGATATTATGATATAATGGGGCATCATCGTATTATTATTAATGTTGTAAAGTTGTTTTAACGTGGGGCACTTGAGGCTACAAATAAGAATACCTAAGTATAACACGAAGACATCGTCTCTCACCCAATCCAGATATTCACATTATTGTTGCTGTTGCTCAAAGCAAGACGATGACAGAAGAGGGAAGTTTCTACTTTCGTCCTGGAGAAGAGAAAGGGAATGGCTTTTCCTTTAGTGAATAGAGCAAAATTTGCATAACTAGGTTATACTCTTCACTTTACTCAAGTTTTACTGCTTAAGCACCATTATTAGTGAGAAAGGAAATCTGATTTCCACTTGACGGCTTCTCGCTCTTCTCCTGTTCCACTCCAGCATTCTCAAGTGTCTATTCATTCACACTTACACAAGCTGCCACAAGAATGGTGCTTCATGACTATAAAATCAAGTAGGATTGTAGTGTGCCGTTGCATGAATTTGATCCCGGCTCTGCCATCATCGTCAATTTGAATAGATTAGCACCTTTAAATTGATTAAAAATTTCACTTCGTTCTGTCTCTTACTGTCAACTAATCTCATCATCCCTACCATCATTGTTGTCATCATCATCTCATTTCAGCAAATTTTCACTTGAATGGACCCATTTGTTTTTTATGGCTTCAGCTAAATGAATTATTTTGCCTTCATTTATTTCTCTCTCCCTGACTTCTTCCCTTTTCACGAAAAGTAATGCACTTTTCAAAAATTGAGTTTTCTTTTCAACAGCTTTCAGACCTAAAACGTTTCAGGTTTCAGCTTTTTATTCCTTCCCCTTTTTTCCTCCAGGGAAAAAATGAATCCGCCGTTTCTTAATTCACGTTGTGAACCAAAACCGGAGAATTGTAAAGTTTTTGTCTGCCCATCAAAAACATTTCAAAGTCTGATCGGTAATTAGGAGCTTCTGGTAAAGTCGAAGTAAATTTGATAGGAATAGATGTGTCAACTTGTCTGTACTTAACAATGTACGTTACTCTGCACGCTTTACGAACATGTGCGATTTCTTTAATACACTCATCTCGGTCCTAATAAGCGCGAAAGACGAGGTTGATAAAATAGATGCAGAAATATTCACAACTTCTTTTAAGATTCAATAATAAATGATGTGATATTGTGATATATTTGCTCATAAAAAGGTTCTCAGTCAACTGAACCACCACACTATCAACCAAGTCAACAGCCCAAGAACCTTTTTTCTTCTTTTTCCCTCGTTCCTTGTGCCGTTTTTATGTCTATGTTCATTGCATCATTATTGCTGCACTCACTTCGCACGGGCTCATAAGTTAGCAGCTTCACGACAGCCGTGGTAATAGATTGCAGAAAAACTGGCATTTTACAGCCACCTAATTTATGGACACAAAGGAAAAATACTTTTTTCTTCGTCTTATGAATGTGCACATTTGTACTTTTTGTACGTGTGTGCTCAGCACAATAAGTGAAATGCATGTGCAGTCAGTTGCGTTCGACTCAGCTCGCTAGCTATTTGAGGACTTTTTACTTTTATATTCTTCTTGAATTGAATGCAATTCTTGTAGGGGTGCTTAATGAAATAAAGAATGTGAGCCAGTCACTTTGCCGTGCAACAAGCGAAGAATATTCTCATCCATCACACCGGCGTTCTTCGGTCGTACCCAATACTTCCGTACGGTAGGAGCAGAAGGAACACGGACGACGGCAACCGACCCCGAGAAAGCAGTAGTTTACTCAGTCAGTGGCACTACTCGCTGGCACGACACTACCACCACTGCCAACACATAACTAACACAAGCCAGGGCAAACCGATAATAAATCCTATCACCCAATAAATAATTTCACTCCTGCTGTTACTTGCCACTTTTTGCCCCTCTGTACCAACACTGCCTCCTGAGAATCTATGTGTACTTTATACTCATTTCCCTTCATCCTAATCACATTTTTCGCCTCTTTTTCATGTACGTACTGTATAATTTAGAGAAGAGGACAGAAGACAGCAGGAGAGGTGATAGTGCGGCAGAAGCATGGTAAACCAACATCACTTTTTAACAGGTTATTACATTTTCATCCCCGACATCGATACAAGCTGCTGTAATATAAATACTTCCAGCGTAATGATGACTTCATTCACATCTACATTTTCTGCTAATTTGCCAATAAATAAAAATGTTCATAATAAACTATCGACTTTTCCCCATTTTTATTTTGTCACTACCGAAATGCCGCTTAGAAAGCAATAAATCTTCCATTTCTCGTTTTTTACGAAAGCAGAGATATATTTTCAATTTTCATCGAATAATTGCCGACTATTTCGTTTGTTTGGACTATGAAGCAGAGCGAGATGTCAAAATGCTTAGGTTTTCGCTTTTAATTTTTCCATGTTACAATCCGGAATAATATAAATGAAGCAGTTTGATTCTGTTTGACTTGTAACCAATAGCCTGTCATTTTATTATTTATTTAACTTTATTATTATTGCAGTTAGGGTAAGGTATTTTACTTTCATGAGAAATGTACTAAGCATAAGTTGAAAATCCTTTTATAAACCTTTTTATGGTATTCTGGCTGCCGGAGGGCAGCTACTAAAGCGGACTGATAGGAAGAAAAGTGGTACAAATGTGGACAAAAGTGTTGTTATTATCTCATTTTATTTTTATTACATGGGATTTACTCGTGTTCATAAAGTTGTGAGTTCAAAGATGGGAAATACACGTAAGTACTAAAAGGCAGTTTCGTGAACAAAACCTGGGTGGACATGAAGTAAACCGAGTAGAAATAAATTGAATGCGTAGCTTGGCAATGGTTGGATGAATTTTGACGAGAAAATGTCAACTTTTATGACAGCTTGTCACAGCAGCAGGAACGGGGCATCATTTCCTTTTATACTTTGTTTGCATTCCAACTTGTACATATTTAAATGAACAATTGTCGAATAAGGAGAAGGAAAATATTGTGCAAAAGCGTGTACAAATAAATGTTTCCTGAGAAAATTGTGTTATTGTCAATTGTCAAGTTGGTAGGAATAAACTGGACCCCTCCTTCATACCCTTATTTTACCAACGTTTCCTCTGCCAAGTAATGCACGTGTAATAGTATGTAAATGTTCCTTCATCCCTGTCTTCTAAAAACACTTTGCATCTTTGTCTGCTTGTGTGTGGTTGCGATGAAAGTATGTTAGGCAGATAAGAGACAAAAGGTTTAACATGATTTTTGACAGGTTATTATGAGTGAGACAAGTAAACGGGTGGCTCTGAAATAACTGCAGCATAACATTGTCTCTTCTTTTATACCCTTTTAATAAGGCGGACAATGGTTAGTGTCCATCACCACCAACCATGCATCTGTCCTTCTCAATGCTAATTCGAAATTACAGAAATTTTTTGTTGACTTTACTTAAGAATTCCATCGTGGAGGTCCCTCCCACCTTTTCTCCACACAGAGCAAAACGCTCCCAAATTATTTGTCTTTTGACTTAAACGATGAATAAATGGGAATGATAATAATAAGAAGAAGACACATGACAATGCGTTTTGTACTTTTCTTTTTGCCACCGAGGGAATCGCTCCAAAAATAAACTCTTCTTGTAGATATGTAAACCACATTCATTCATGATGAAAAATCAAAGAATGTTCTTTTACAAAGTATACAGATGCTTAGTCAAAATAAGAAAAAAACTGATAAAAATGGATCCTTCACACACTCTTCACACAACTTTTATTCTTTGAAAATATTTTCCCTTCGGTTTAAAAACCACAAGACAAATAAACATTGGAAAGTGTGAGTCTGTCTCTACTACTGCTGCTCTAGTTTTGTTTTAAGAAACATTCCCGATGGCTTCTTACACTGCAGGCATCAAGAAATGTACATATTTGCTCTTGCTATGTATACGTAATAATAACAATAACACAAGACAAAAACCTCAACATAACCTAAGGTATATAAATAGTTCAACTCCTTAACTTTAACTTCTTTATCTTTTTTATCGTGGAATATGAGCTGAGGAAAAGTTATTTAGTCGTAAGTATAACACACACAGCTTGTTGCATCTGGCCATCTTCAAGAATTTTTCCTTCTTACTTAGACTACAAACAGGCTTATTCATTTTCTAGAACGGCAACAACGACTCCGCAAGAGGCTCTTTTTATGTTTATTTGGAAAATAGTTTTGAAGGAGCAAGTTCCTTTAAATACTTGATACTAAAGCTTAGTAATCTCTAAGAACATAGTATTATGCTTCCAGTAAAAGTTGCAAAAAAATTCACAAAAATTTTGAGTGATGGGATGAGCTTAACGAAGGCAAGACCACATTCCAGACACAATTTCGACTTGTTTTTCATCCACCTGACATTTTATTTGCGTTTGATGGTTGGTTTGTTTAAAAAACCAAAAGGGTCTTTGCACCAATGTATATACTTCATCCTGCTGTGATCTGTGATACTCAACCAGATAAGAATCTATCTTTTCTTTGCTTCGCTCAGACTGCTTTTGTGTAATGTGTACGTATTTTTTACAAGGGACAAGAACATAAATTTTATTTTGGGACAGGAGACACACTTCTACTTTCATAAAATGAGAACTGCCTTTACTTTTTATGATTCCGCTAAAAAGGGTCATTCTTGTAAATTTTAAATGTAACGCAATGTCCAGAAAAGAAGGTCCTTTTCCCTTCTATTTCAACTGAAATGGGCCTGATTTCAGCAATCTTAGGTATTTGCCTCCAATTTTGAAATGTTAAATACTTGACATCGTATACTTTTAGACTGACTCGATGGTTTCACCATGCACGTTTTTTGCATTCCAGCAAAATGTAACAATTTATGCTATTTTAAATCGGTTTACGCAATAGTGTCTGTAGCGAATAATCTAGCTAAAGTAAAATGGAATACAATTAGTGGATGACGGCTTACCTGGTTCACTGCCATTGTCAGTGCTATGTTGAGAGTTTGGAGGTTGACTGAGTGGGCCTGGAGTGCCTTGAAAATAAAAAAATAGAAGGTACCGTTAGAATATTTGTTTCATAGCAGTAATGCTCATATAAAGCACACAAATCAGGTCACATTAGTCTTTAACCCAGTAAAAATATTTTAAAATGCTCTAAGATTGACAAGCTAAAACCACAAATTTAAATATACCTTGCGATCCCGGTGATCTGACGTCATCGTTCCCCGCTCCTGTGTACGACAACGACGATGAAGGAGGTCTCTGTTAATTCAAAAGACAGTGAAAAATTTAGTAATAAGTCCAAAATTGCAGGTGAACAAGTTTTAAAGCATTTCCAGAATTTCTGTGCAAGCGCATCAATGAAGTCGACGTTAACCGGTTCATCAGTTTAGAGAAACATTACGGTGATGAGTTTTCGAAAGTTTGTTTTAAAACAAAAGTTTATTTAACAAAAAAGCTAAAACATCTTTTATAAACGCCACGATTTTCACCACTATCCGTTTTTCTCGGGTTTCAACGAACCCTGCCTCGAATTCCCCAGAAAGATTGGACATTAAAAGGAGATTGCTTAGTCTATTTATTTATGAAAGTAGATATATATAACATTTTGAATGTTTGACGTTTGGCAAAAAATTAAACAATTTTCCTAAGCTATCAGCATCATCATCCAACATGCACCTTTTTCCAAAAAATTATAATATGTGGTGAAGTACAGGCGTAATGCATGTAACTGTACAATTTGATTCTGTGTATTTTCTAAACATTGCTACGCTGTCAGTTTCAGGAAGACACAGTAAATCACTTGCTTCAGCCGTACTGCAAAGTGAGTAAATGAAAATAAACTGTTATTATTATTTCGACTACTTTTCCTTTTTAACGAACGATTTGATAAAAAGTTAGGCAGTGAAGAAAAGAGCGCTCAGCTCGCACACTTAAGTGTAATCAAAGAAATCTTTTAATGTTGTTATTATAACTGCGAGTAGTCCCCTGCATTTACTTTCCTCATTGATTATATTTTCCACTTGTTTTGCAGAAGAAGCGAACCGCCACCGCAACAATCATCATCACCACCGACACCATCATCAGTTCATCGTAAACACGAAAATGTATAATTTTCCTTGTTGACTTCTTTTAATGTAAAACAAAATGGGGAGGACCGAGGGAGACGAGCTGAGATGAGGCATGAGGCAGAAGCAAGTAAAATAGCGAAAAATAGATAAGTATGTGCCACAGTGTTTTATTTTTGGGTGAAAAAGGAGATAATAACAACTAACAACCCTTTTTCTCCCCTTCTTTTCAGACTTCTTTTCTCTAACTTTGTTCATGCTTCGCTTTTTTCGTCAAAAACTTTTTTGCTGATTGTAGTGATTATTACTACAAAACTAATCAACCGGAGCACCCTCCCTCTGAACCAAGTACAAAATAATGATAAAGAATGTGCACATAAAACAAAACAAGTCAATACTCGTATATATACATATTCCTTTTCCTACTTGGCTGCAACCAAAAACTCAAAACTTCAACTTAATTTCCTCCTCTTTCCTGCTCCATCAACAAACTATATGCCAGAAAGAAAGACAAAAAGGAAAAAGAAACCACGAAAAAGCAAAAACAACGACGTAACTCACTTAGTCAATAATAATAAGTAATAGGAAAGCCCAAACCGAGTAAAAGAAGGGTTTTTGTCTGGTTCGTTCTTTTTCACAAATCTATTGATAATGATGATAATTATGATTGCACAACTTTCAAGACCCCAGTCAACCTAACAGTAACAGTCATCGGGGTACGTCATGTTGTTTGATGTCTTCTGCTTTGCCTCTTAGTATGTATTCATTAACCCAGTATTTCTTTCCTTTACCATTCATTTTCTTCATTTCCCATTCTGGTTTTTAAAACTTTTCTGTACATCCATAGTTATTTGTTGGCCAATCATTGCGTAATGGCTTTCTTGTTTCATTCTTTTTCCCTTTCTCTGCTACCAGATACGATTCTCATTATCTAGATTGTTGTACTTTACATATTATTATTTCTTGATGATTACATTCTCGATGTGCACGAGAATGATATTGTTATCATTGTCACTGCTTGCGCTCTTGGAAATAATGCTAGAAAGAAAGGAGACGAGCTTGTTTTACTTGGAGAAGTTCGAAAAGCGCCACCATTTCTTTTCTTTCCTTAACACATTCGACTATTACGGCTTGAATAATTTATTAAAATATTAATGAGTACAAAAAAGGCCGGCAGTTGCGACGCTGTGTCTCCTAGCCGAAAGTCAGATGCTTACGTCATGTGAAGGAAAGAGGAGAGTTGTTGAAGCCACTCATTCCATTTTCTTCTCTTTCATTTTTCTATTACTTTCCCATTTTACGCAAATAGTAATGATAATATTTTTCTGACATATTGTTTCAGACTTCATTAATTCGTTTCCACTTCCATTAATATAACTGAAAATACTTGAGCCACATACATGAAAATTGGGTTGTTTTAATATTCGTCTTCTTGTTTTTCTTGCATGAATGAATAATTTGAAAATGGATGATGATTGCTATCATCAGCGCTTAACAATTACTTCTCTAGTTCAAACAGGGAGACGAGCACAAAATTATTCTTGTTAGCGGAGTACTACTTGCTTAAGTAGAGCCGTTATAATTTATGCACAGGCAGCAATAATACTATTGCATAATAATCAAATCATCATCCTCATCGTCTTTTTCAGCTGCGGTCGGCTCTTACAACAGAGAATATTATGGGGAAATCATGCACTTCTTTCATGCAAACGAATCCAAAAGCAGGTCGTCTCCATTTCTTAAGGCTAACACGAACTCATGCCAAACATTTTTTGTTTTCCTTTCTCGCTGTCGTCATCACCTAGTAAAATCTAAAAGAAGAAAGTAATAATGGTTCTGACAGTTTCGTTTGTTTCCTCAGAAAAATACATAATTCTGTTTGACAGGAGATAGTCAGAATAAAAATTATTATTGTACTCTTCGAGTGCATTAATGAATTTGTCCAAGTGTGTAATTTTCTTTGAAAAAGGCAACCATTTTCCAGTCAACTCCAGACGGTACTGGGTAACTATACGATTCGTGATTATTCTCAACCACACTTTCTTGCTGCACACATCACATCTAACCTTATTTCTTTCGCCTTTCGAGTCAATACTGACAACTAGATAATCGGCGGAATTGCATACAATTCATTAAGTAAACAGTAAAACAAGTAAAGAATCAACACATCGTGCATATTTCAATTTAAACCAGCCTTAATTTGAATAGAATGCATATCACGATAAGACATCAATTTCTTGAAAGGATAAAAAAACTGATGACAGCTCAACTTCTTTTTCTTCTCACATGATTCTAATTCATTGAGATATAAGTGAAGGATCCATCATCAATCCTAAAATGATGAAATACGATAATTCAAGCCAATTTAAACTCCAGGTGCTTCCTGACACTTTACCCAAGATGATTTCTTTTCATTATTGACTTCAATAAACATCCTGGATGCTGCCGCTATCTCAAGTAAAACAACAGTGATATTTAAAGAAAGCTTTACTCTCACACTCCTCAGACAGGGTTAAAATACAGTAAATTAATATCACTGGCATTGGTATGATGATGATTAAGCATTTCAATTTTCTGTGCATGATTCTTTCTTGCATTGTTGTTGAACGCGAATTGAAAAAAATGCGACAATTACAACCTAAAAATTTATTGTTCCTCTCTGAAACTAACGCCCATAAAATCAGCCTTGTGTCACTGCAACTGCACAGGTTAAAATAAAAGTTACTTTCAGCTTTCAATTTAGATATTACTACTATAAAAATAATGATACGTTAGCTGGGGCGGTGTTGGCGGTAACAAAACCATTGATGCTGGTATACTGAAGATAATTGTTACATAAAGTAATCGTACGCTCTCGTCATCATCAAGTATCGTATTGGACTTTTTTAAAAACCAAATGATGAACTTGATGAAGAGGATGATGACGTTATTTTTGTTGCATTTGGGAGTTACCAAAAATAGTGTAATAAAAAGGCACACATTGCAGTCGCTTTCT
>VYYJ01005855.1:0-10352 GCA_021029165.1 Cyphoderus albinus
ATCCCACTGTGCGCAGGCTACAATCATAAGGGAAATTGTCTCGGCTTCAATGTAATAATATTCATAGAAGTTTGATTTTCCCTTGAGGCCTTCTTTACCAATCTACATATTGTGTTTTTATCCGCACCTTATGCGCACTTGTTAAGTCACTTAAATTTCATTGTAAACCATGATTCATTCTGCATAATGGTTTATAGTTTTTACGCTAAAATTTGGATGCTTCAGGACCAGAAGGAAATTTGAATTTTTCACGTTTTTTTTTCACTTAAAATTACTGATATATGTTTACATAATGTTTAAAATTTTGCAGAAAGAAAGCAGCTTACATGACTCCTTTACTAGTTCTCTTTATTCTGTAAATGTTTGAGGTTAGACGCGTGAAAAATGATTCTCAAAACTAAATACAACAATGACGAGGAAGATTGAATAATTCAGTAATATGGCCATATTGTCTCTTCTCCGCGTTACATCCTGATTAAATACATTATTTAGAGGATGTATTTTTTATGCTTCCTATTGCCAGTTACGCAGAATTTTGAAATGTGTTATTTCGGGAGAATGCGAATAAATGCTTAGAAGTGCTAAATGTATAGCATAATCAGCACAAAAATATTTCTCATGCAGGCCATCTAAAAGGTTTTAAACTCTCTGTTTCTCCGTAAAATTCCGGAATTAAGAAGCCTGAATTATTTTAATTTCACTCAACTGCCTTACCATTGCGCATTAAAACCTAAAACCCAAGTAAAGTTATCAACTCAATAAGCTAACCTAGATTAAGGTAATGATAATTCTCCACGGACTGAGGGATCATTCTTTATTTATTTTATTTATTTATTCGTACAAGGGGAGCCCTCCGAAGAGGAAAGTTATTCCCCAGGTTCAGATTCTTGATAAAATTTGCTTTTTTTAAAACTTGTCTAGTTTTCGTGTATATGCTGTACACTTCGTCAGGACAAAAAATGATTTCTAAAAATTAACAGGCACTTTGGTTTTCAGGTTAGATTAAGGTGTTAATAACAAATATAAATCATGTTTTATATAAATTCACTGAACACGACTGTATACAACTATATGGTCGTATTCTGTGATATAAATTCAATTCTCCACGGCTCATCTGTCGTTATTTTTGGTTTTAATAATCATAAAACGGCTTCTTAAAATTTGTTGGATGTTTGAACTAATGTAAAATTTGTCCAGCCAAAATTTTGTTTCAAAACCCCGGTTGAAATGTTCAACTCGGGCAATTGATTTTTCCGAAATCGCCAGTAACAAAAACAAACACGGCAATATCGTGATGTCTCAGAAATCTTCACATAAGTGTTGTTCGAATTTTTAGAAGTTAATTTTTATAGAACCAAGTTTGATTAAAGTGCCAGAGGTAGTGGCGTCTTCTATGTCTAATAATTCCATCACAGCACCATTCTCTGTTTGTTGTAAATTAACTCGTTCAAGTGTCGATCATTTCCCAGCTTACAATATTCCAATTTCAATTTTGAAATGAAGAAGTAGACTACTGATCGACAGGATATTAAAATGCATTGTTTATGTGGAGTATTAGTACAAAGTACAGTACAAATCAAACTGCTTTCTGTTTAAAGCAATCTCACCATGTATTTAATCCCAAATTTCATAATAAGAATTTATTGATTTAATTATTCATTCCGTCATCTAATTAAAAGGTTAATGATAGTGCGATTGCAGATGAATGTAATATAATTGGTTGTCCAATAAAAATTTGGATGAAAAGCGGAAATTGTACTTCCATACTTCTACTTAAAATTAGGAAATACAATATACTACAAGTATACCCCCAGCTGTAATGCAACTATAATTGGTCACTAAACTTGATCATCACCTATTTTTCAATCGAAGTCAGCCAGAGTTAATTGTAGTGTGAGTTAATTGTTAATTGTAGCTCGCTTTATTACTAAAAATTCTTGCAAAATCGTAAGAATAAAATATTACGTACATGCAACTAACCTAGAACTGCTCGGAAAGTTACAAACGTAAAATTACATTACCTATGTACCTAGCATTTTTTGTTATTGTTTGTGATACTCAAACATTATAATGTCTAACGGCTACCTTGTAAACAGTTTCTTCGTCTTTTTTTCAGCATATTGATTTAAGGCTGTTTATACGATGAAATTCAAGCATGTTTTTACAAAGTATGTAAAAACTTATGTAATTTATCTATGTTTTGATATGTCTAATGTAATGCATATCTCAACTGATCAAAAACTACACCAATTTAAGATTTATCTCCAATCTTTTACATCTTACTACAATTGGACTTGGGTTGTTCATACATCATACAAAAGCACTATTTAATCAAAATTTTAACAATCGGTAATAAATAAATCTCCTGTGAAATGTCAAAAACTAAATATATTACAATCACTGCTTTAAGCTAACGTAATTACAATATTTTAGCAAAACAATCATGTTTTAATTGCCCTGATTCAAACTAAAGAGCAATACGAGATGGTATTAACTGACAATAGGGTTCCTCGATTTCACCTTCACCATTGTACGTAACATAACTTTGGGAATAGACAGTGTCTATTAGACACTATTCTCGACTTTCTTAAGCGAGTGAGGTGTTGCTGAAAATGTTGTTGACATATTAATTGGCACTTTGTTTTTTAATTAATGTGTCGAACAAACTTGTATGTCTTTGTTAATGTGAAACGCGCATTTAATTTTCCTTTCTGCCAAATGGGTTTTTTAAATCTTCTCGTGTTAAACATTTTTCTTAATTTCTAACTACGATTTCGTGTCACATTCGGCCGAAAACGATTTTAAATCAAAAACGTTATCCTAAGGAATTTAAAACCCTCTCATAGTTGCTCACTGTTTACACCAATACGTATTAGGTTTAGAGAACGAGTTTTGAAATGAGTTTACCTTCCATTTTCGGATGCTAACTTTCTGCACAAGTCTACACAAAACTTTATGCGTATCATAGTAATGTGCACAATTTAGTGCATCACTAATTGCACACAGATACTGAAATTTTACTTAAATGTTTATAATTTGGAAAGTCATGTTTCGACCTGTTTTACATTCTAATGTATTGTAATGAAGACATACTCTAAAACCTCAATATTTCTAACATGTATGTATTTTAGCACAATCTCTTCATACTCTTGGGACAATTACGTCATTGATAGGTATTTTCTAGCAAAATCGTGTTTCTTTGCTTAGCGACTCCAGCAGCATATTTTCTTCATATTTTCAGGGTAATATCAAACATATTATTCAGGGAAGAATGGTGTTTGAAAACCTTTGGCATTCGCATCAAGCATTAAACATCCTGACATACAAATACCAAGTTTATGTACCATTATAATTTTCCGTGATTTGTTGATTATTGTGCTTTGCATACATATGTTGTAGTTGTAGTGCATAAATTATGTTGACTTTCTAAATTGTGTTTCGGTTTTACAGAATTACTAACCATACCCAAGAAATCACATTGAGAAGCAATAGTACCCAAAAAATAATTTCCAAGGAGGGTCTGAATTTCGACCTTCCTAAGCGGATAGAGAAAAACTGATATAGCCAATCTTCAGCAAGTTGTTAATAATATGTACCATTTTCAATTCATTCTGAAAGCCTCTAGTGCCTTTTTAAGACCCATCAAAATCATGAAATTTCGTTTTTTTTTGCTTTCTGTTCCTTCCCTTGGCACAAGACTGATTTGCTTTTTTGATACTTTTTCTTGTACTTATATAGTTCTTCCTTACTTTTTTTCCTAGAACCGTTTGGACGTGTAAAATGTATTGCATTTCTGAACTAATGTACAATTTGTTCAACCATTTGTCTATGAACTATAAAGTCTGCTTTAAAACATGCAGTTAATTTTTCTGAACAATACAATTGCCACAATTGCAGACAAATATATGCTTACGCTTTTCAGTGAGTTTACAACTCGGTTATTTTAATTTCAAGCCAGCCTTTTTGACTAAATTACAGTAATAAACTTACGTTACATTGAGTGTTCTTTTTGTTGTCGAAGAAATGAGAATGGCGTTACTAAAAAAATCTTGGCACTAACAACCTCAATGTTTGTTTTTTCCAATCATGCTTCAGATTTGGGTCGATGTTCAAGTCTCTTCAGACAGGGAACAGGCTAAACAAAGTACAGAAAACAGTCTTACTTGCTTGTGGCCGTGACATGATACTCTCTATTTTACTCTTACTTAACTGGCCCAAATTTATACCAATTTCCAGCTTTTTATTGAAAACAATAGCTTACATACATTGAGCATGTGGACTACTGATGGATTTATGTGTATATGCGTTAAACTTACGCTCGACTACTGCAAATCTCAAATTGTTCTATAATAAATTTTAAATTTTCGATGCGGTAGTATCTTATAAGATTGAACTATTTCACACCACATTGGTATTATCGCTACAATGTAGCTAGCATTAATATCACGTTAGAATTAATCAATACTTTTGGAAGCTTAAACACGTGTCAAATGTAAGACCAAATTTTCTGCACAAGAGAAATGAAAATTAAACTGATACCATTATTAGAAGTAAACATTTTTAATAATTGGCAAGAGATCTGAAGTCTTATATGGAACTATGACAAATAATTATGACAAATCAAACGGATTTCTGTAGTTTATGTTTAAAAGTGCTTCATAATGTAATCTCGAATTTCATAGAGTAAAAACTGCAGTAGCAGGTGTACTAAAATTAGTTACAAATAATCTGCTGACGAAAGGCAAAATTCCTATATTGAAACTATGTAGTAGAAACAAGTACCGAAACCATAGTGGATGAGGAGCGAGACCAAATAGAATTATTCGCAGAAATACAAATTTACTTTCTTTACTTTTTTGTCATTGCAGTTGTACTCAAACGTTTGTGAGTGTACTGCAGTATGAAGTTTCTTTTGATCAGAAAATAGATTTTTCTTGGAATATCGGTGACACAAACGCACTACTATTGCTATCTTTCAAATAAACTTTTTACTTTCTCAACCATGTTTCATTGATGCCTTCAAGGTTGCGAATCTTGTACATATTTTTGTGGCACGAAGAGAAAATTATAATTCTCAGTGACATTGGTTACATTTTTTAACGCGCCCATTTCAGCCGTCTCTACAATCTTTCTTATACATTTGCTTATGCTTTGTTGGCCGAACTAAATTCTATATCATTCTCCTGTTTTGTTGTTTGTAAATATTGGGTTTGGTTGATTACGGTATCATGATTTCACCTTATTTGGGTTTCTTGGCTACTTATTTGAAGCAGCTTTTCATGGAAGAAGTTTACGTTCGGGCGTCGGGCGTGTAGAGTGTATTGCATAACTGACATGATAACAATTTTAATCTAAACAGGCAAACGGTTTTATAACACGTATTTGGAAGGACAAAACGGTTTGTTGCGGTATTGTTTTTATTTACAAGTACGTCGATTTGTTTTCTAATATTAAATGGTATCTTAGAGTGGTTGTATTTCAGAGTCAGTCGCTATTTTTAATCCGTATTTTTAATTCGTGTCTGGTTCCAATCCATAATTATCGGCCAAATGCTTAAATATTTAAAAAAATAGAGGTTGCGATAATCAAATTTATATTTTTCAATTAATTTTTAAGTTTCGTAATGGTTTTCGGTGAATATTTTTAAAGTTGATTTGTATGAGTCTGCCTCATGTAATTCTATCGTTGCTTTGGCATCTGCGTACAACTAATACTTAATTTGAAGAGGATCAGGAACAGTTTGCGCTAAGATATATAAAATCTACTGCATATTTGAGTGAATCAAATTTAGTAGAATTAGAAATTGTTTAAACAACATGATATTGCTTTGCACCTGAGGGTAGATTTGTGTCTTTCATAGTTTCATACACAATCTTTGCCCCAGGTTCAACAACCAATTTGACTAGATGTTTGTTACATATACCATTCTAAATGGAATAATCAATATTTTAAATAATAGGCTATTAATAGCTTATTTTATCTGTATGAAAAAGCATGTGAATGATAAATACACAGTTGAAAAAATCGTTTCCTAGCGGTCCAAACAAAACTAATTATTTAGGTAAATTTCCTAAGTAGGATGATCCTAAACCAATAACTTAATTATCTTTAAAATGCTTCGAACAAAGACTTTTCTTGAAAATTCATTTGTTAAATAAAGCACAAAGCATCTTGAAGAAAACGTTAGTGGCAAGTATGAATGAAGTTTTTAAAATGTGACATTTCCAATGTTGTGTAATGTTTAGTACTGAACCGTTTTGGGAAAAAAGTTTCAATTTGTATCACTTTACTTAATATTGACTAGTTCAAACAATGTAGCTTGGCGTAATAGATCAAGGATTTATATAAAAACAATAAATTAATATACCCTAAAATTGGGTAAAAAAATTCAATTGCATTAAAGTGTATAGCGTTTGTGAAGGGGTCTTAACTATCCAGTTTGGCAGTCGTTCATAAAATTCATGTTATACACGAATTTCTCACTGTAAAACATTATCTTTGAAATGATTGCGCGAACGATGTTGACATTTCTTTAAAAAATTTCTTCAACCGTTTCCAATGATCTTGTTAAACTTAGAGTAGACTTTATACTTTATCACGAAGCAGCGTTTTTTAAAATCGGTTAAACTTGTTTCATAATACTACTTCATGGTGCATTCTGATGGATATGCCAAGCTCAATACTATATTTGAACTGAAGCATCATTAGCAGTAGCCATTGCTTATCAAACATATTTGTCGCGGAAATTGTTTCGCCTACAAGACTTATCGTAAATAATTGCCATTCAAGTTTTACCAGATTTGTTAAATGTAATACATATCTGATACTAGATCTATTTACAATATCAATATTAAATGGACTCCCATAGCAGTAATGTATTCTGCGGGAGGGTTATTATGCGAATTCAAATTACTATATTGTAGTGACGCAGGCTACAATCAATACGGGAATTGTCTCCGCTTCAATGTAATAATACATATTTGTATAAGTTTCATTTTTCCTTGGGGTCTTCTTTACCAATCTATGTACATGTGTTTTTTAACCGTACCCAATGCGCACTTGTTAAATCACTTCATTTCTGGAAATATTTATTTTAGTTTCTCACTGCCAAACGAAAAAATGCTATTTAATGCATTTTATATTTTATTGTGAACCACGATTCATTCTGCATAATGATTTGTTTTTTACACTAAACGAGGGGAAAGATGAAATTCGACGCATCCGGAAAAAATGTGCGTCTTCGCGGTTTTTTCGTAAAATCATTGATATATTGTTGCATAATGTTTAAAATTTCGCAGAAAGACAGCAACTTACACGACTCCTTTACTACTGCTCTTTATTCTGTAAATGTTTGAGGTTAAATATTGTAGAAAATGATTCTAAAAACTAAGTAGAGCAATGAAGAGGGAAATTGAATAATTCAGTAATATTATGGCCATAATTTCTTTTCTCCCCATTATATCCTGATTAAGTACATTATTTTGAGGATGTATTTCTTTAATGCTTCCTATTGCCAGTTACGCAGAATTTTGAAATTTGTTATTTCAGTACTTCAGAATGTGAATAAAAACTTAGAAGTGCTAAATGTATAGCGCAACTAATCAGCACTAAAATATTTCTCATTACGGCCATGTAAAAGGTTTTAAACTTTCCGTTCCTTCGTGAAACTCCGCAAATAGAAAACCTGAATTATTTTTACTATTTGTACTCAACTACTTTACCATTGCACATTAAAACCTAAAACCCAAGTAAAGTTATCAACTCAACAAGATAACCTCGAATCGAGGTCCTCGATGAAGGTAATAATAATGATGTATGTCTTTGTTTCAGAACCCCGGTTTTGAATGTCCAACTCGGGCAATTGATTTTTCCGAAAGCGCCAGTAACAAAAACAAGCACGGCGATATTGCGATGTTTCTAAAAAATCCCCACACTAGTGTTGTTGGAAGTTTTAGAAACCAATCTTTATTAAACCAAGTTTTATTAAATTACCAGAGGTAGTGGCGTCTCTTGTTTATATATAATGGATCAATCACGGTACCATTCTCTTATGAAAAATGAAATATACTGGCTCTGTTTTACGATTTAAATAATTTAAAAAACGAGAATCACCGTAAATACGAGAAACCAATTCCTGCCCAGATTCATGACGACCTTATCCATGTGCCTGTGGTTATACGTATCTCGCTCAACTTCTAACCAATTCCCAGCATACGATTTTCCAATTTCAATTTTGAAGTGAAAATCATTAAGCTACAGAAGTCGACTCCAGATTGACGGAATAATTAAATACAATGTTTATGCGTTGAAACTCACACTCGGCTATTGAAAACTTTATTTTTATAATAAATTGCCATAAAATAGCAATTTAGTATAAAATAAAGGAATATATTATATGCATACGAAATCATATATTTACGTTGTTGTAAAATTCATCGACATTAGTAGATTAGTATTTTAAAAAATACCGTTGATTGTCTAAGCAGAAATTTTCCCTGAATTTTGTTAGCATCTGCTAATAGTTAGATTAAACATTAGGTTACAATAGATAGGGGAGTTGCGTCTAGTAAAAATTATTTAAAGTGGATGGTTGCTATGATTAACTAGTAAAATATGTGTCAACAGATTGACAAGTGCTGAATGTACAGCACTTCTGTCTCTCACGAGTTGTAATTTTTCAAATTAACATTTGTTCATCCAACGAAATTAATTTGCTAATTCTAAGTATCGTTATGAATGACAAAGATATATTTTGGCACAAAGGTGGTCGAAGAAAATAGAAGGGGAATTCATCCATTGAAATATCTACTCGTATGTTTTAATAACGCTTTTTTGAGACTAACATTTTGGTAAACTAACTATAATCACTTCTCTTTGCTGTTTTAATCTTTAGTCTACCGAGACACCAATTTTTCACTATAAAACATGATGTTTGAAATGATTGCGCGAACGGTTGTGTCATTTATAAAATTTACTTTCAATTATTTTCCATGCTCCAGTTCAGCTAACCTTTGGAGTTGCTTTTTAAAGCAGCATATTACAACGCACGTCTTTTAATATCGGTTTAAATTTCAAGTTGCATTGTGATGGATATGTGTGTATGTCTAGTTCAATACTATATCTACATTGGAGTACAGCAGGAATATAAACCACTGCTTATCAAACATATTTGTCCTTTTGTGAAATTATTTTGCCGGTGTAAGACATTTTTTAAATATTTGCCATTGAATTTTTACATATTTGATTCACTGAAACAATTTATGTATAGTTGTTAAATTTTCAAAGGTTTTAACGTTCTCCTTCTTACTCAGACTACTTTCTGTATAAAAGTAATCTTGAACCTCATATACTGCTACGATAACGGGAACAACGCTAACATTACTATACTAAAGCTGCTGCGACAAACTTATAACCTGCATATGGTATATATAATTACCAGCTATTTGAATCATGATGAATTTGATGTACTTGGAGTTGGAACAACTGTACGACGCTGGCGTGAATTAATCTTGACAATTTAAATCATTAGTAGAAATGAAATATTTACACATACTTTCCGTGACGACTCTTTATCATTATTTAGACCCTAGGCTATTCTATTTATTAGTCGTTCATTAATTCATCAATTTCATGTACTATGAGTGTTGCCTTTATTATTGTTTGTGGAAAAATCTTCACAGTATATGAATTTCTTGCTTCAGTTTTTTCGCATTACTGTGGAATATTATATTACAATTTACAATATCAATATTCCGGACTTCCATAGCAGTAATGCATTCTGTAGAAGGGTTGTTATGCGTAACTACATAATTATACATAATTGCACGCCAATTTTTTGTTTATGTTCACCCACTAACGGTCGATGATTATTTATTTATGTAGTTATACACAAGTGGGCTTACCAAATCATTTGTTCACTTCTATTTTGTAGTGACACACGGATGGGCCATAAATAAATTGTTGCATATGGACGGTGACTATATGAGAAACAAAAGGAATGTTAAGTGGTATATTCCGATTTTGGCACAAACCTTCGCAATATTCAAAGTACGAATTTGTGAAAAAAATAGGAGTGATTTGCCTCCTCATATAAATATGTTATAAAATTAAACAAAAATGCTAGTCAATGTCAAAGAAAATGTTTCGTATTAAATATTAGTGGCCATTTAACTTTTTTAGATAGATTAGACACAGGGAAAACCAATTTTTGAATTTTCCATTTTTATCAAATTTTGAAAAACTGATAAGGGTCCCCCCCTTGGGTGAGGTGATTTTCCCCATACTAAATCCCATAAAAGTAAAGAAATTTGGCGATTTCCAACAAAATATCTGCATGCATTAGAAACACAAAT
>VYYJ01005857.1:0-10347 GCA_021029165.1 Cyphoderus albinus
CCGTGTGGTACAGACTTGGTCCAAACTATCTAATTCTGCACAAGTTGGCGGACGACTATCTTCCGAGGATGTTTTAAATAATAAGAAATGGTTTGGGAATTACACAGGTTTTGTAATTGACGATATCACATCGATATTATTTTTAGCATAAGCATGATGACAAATCACAATAGTAGTAGATTAGATTGAATACGATGCATTTTATGTACGTGAGTTTTTTTATTTAGAAGTTGTCGTTTTAATTACCTAATTGCCAATCAAATATTGGTAGTTTTTAACTTCAAAATTATTTTTTTCACGACCCAACTTAACGAGGTGTATTTTTTACTGTATGTACATTTTAAAGATAAAACATTCATTTCCTTTGACATTTACCTGATCTACGGCTTGGTTAAATTGATTACTAGTAAGAAAAGACATAATCCTAAATCAGTTTAAAAAAATTACAACGCAAATGAATAACTTGAATTATGCAAATGAAAAGCATTTTGTTTTGCTGACGTCACTGGCCTGGCAGTGGCAATTGTGGTAGTTACAAAAGAAAAGCAGATGTCTTATAGAATGTCGTCGTTTAGACAAAGAACTCAAACAAACACGTGTCTCCATTATTATTTGTTATTGTTAATAATTACTACATCGGTAGTACTAAGCTACCCGTGCATCGCAGTTTTCTTATTAAATGTTTTTGAAACAAAAGTGGAGGGCAACAAAAGTTCAATATCGGATAAATATCCTGCTTAAATGACATATGAAATATCTGACATATTAATATGTATGTAATTAGTAAATTACTTTTACCTACTCAAGCTCTATATTTGCTTATTTTAAAGAGTTGAAAAACAGAACTTTGCCAAAACAGCGATTAATTTTATTTGTTTTCCGTCTTGTAATTGCTCCAATTTATCTGCTCTAAACTGCGCATTTCGGTTTTTGGAGTTCTCCTATATTTGTTATTGTTAATAATTACTACATCGGTAGTACTAAGCTACCCGTGCATCGCAGTTTTATTATTAAATGTTTTTGAAACAAAAGTGCAGGGCAACAAAAGTTCAGTATTGGATAAACATCCTGCTTAACTGACGTATGAAATATCCTACTTTTACCTACGCAAGCTTTATATTTGCTTACTTAAAGAGCTAGTTGAAAAACAGAACTTTGCCAAAACAGCGATTAATTGTATTTGTTTTCCGTCTTGTAATTGCTCCAATTTATCTGCTTTAAACTGCGCATTTCGGTTTTTGGAGTTCTCCTAAATCCAAATTAATCGAATTATTCCGCAAAACAGACAAAAGCTTAAATATGCAAATGTGGCTTTTCACTTAATTACTTAAAATTGTTTCATGTTCAGGCATTTTAACAACCGGGATGCGCACGAGGGTCATTATCGTTTCATATGAATAGCATTATCAATTATCTTATTCATATTACAAATTACTGATCACATATTTCGAATACTCAAATAAAATGCAAACATCTTATAGCCTAGGCGCAATAGATCCATGTGAATGTATTGCTTCTAGAATATTGAATAATTTCTATTTAATTCAAGGTAACAAAAATCAATAAAGCTCATCATGAATAGAACATCACTGGTTTATTACTGTCAGGAATAAAGTTTATTTAATTGTAGTTTAGACAAAAGTAGCAAAATTGTCAAATTCCAAACAGGCACAATGTAATTATCTTCTAATATTCCTTTCGAGATAGTCTCTCTATTGTAAATATTTATAACAGCAGGGCATTAAAAAGATTGAAAATTAATCAACCTCCATTTCATTGTGGATCACTGCAGTAGTTTAGCCAAATTAAATTCTAATCAATATTTAGACCTGTTCCCTATCCTTTCCATTAAATATTTAAATTTATGACATGGCTCCATATAATTATCAAATCGATTTCTACATTAATTGCCAAGCATAAGAACAAAGCAAACAAGTCGAAACTGCGTAGGACGTTTTATTCTGAAATTGGAGCAACTTTTACATCAGTCAACTCGAAAATTACATTCCAGTCACAACTTGATATCGTTCTCGTGTCTGTCAAATGCGCAAATCATGATTGCTTTCTTTAGCAATTGTTCAATAAACCCCGTAACCCGTGACCATGCGTACATACATATGTATATATCTCGGTTGCTTTCAAATTATTTTCAGTTGTGCTCTACAAGTTCACAGTTAAGTACACACGCTGATCAAGCTGATTAAGGGTTGTTGGTGGACGGAAAGATGGAGTTGTCATACCTAATCAAAATCCAAATCGCCCTAGTCAATTTCTTCTCGGGACGAGGATTCAAACTTTTGAAGGTACGTCGAGCTGCTGAGGAGACCCAAAAAATTTTCGTCTCAGCAGTTAACTCTGGACAGATGTCGAATCGCCGTTTGAGCCAAGCCCTCATAATTCATGGGCTACTCTACATCTTCAAGCTATTTTGTATGTGGATGAGGTACAAACATGGGATCGAGCATGAATCGATAAATCTTGGGGAAATTTGGTTCGAGGGATTTCTTTCGCTGGTGGTCGGTACTTCCGGAGTGGTCTACATCAACTTCATGAGGAGAAACCGCACCGTGCTTTCAGCAGTGCTCAACTGTCTGATGACATTCGAAGAACTGGAGCTTGGCAATTTGTCATTTGAAGATGATGAAACTGATTATGACGCAGGCCGTAGTTAGGATCGTACACGATGCCGCTGATCTATACAGTCGCTGTGGTTGGCTACAACTGGAAGGGACTCCCCGTATTCATGCAAAATCTTACACTGGATGGGAAAAATAAAATCCAGTGTCCAGAAAATGTCTGTGCTTTTCTCCAGTGGACATTCTGGTTCCTGGACATTTGGTACAGCTGCTGGATTTATGCAATGGGGACTCTCCAGGTGTTCCTTGGAATGTTTTCGAGCTACGTCGCTATCTTTCTGGGTACAACGAAAATTCTCCTTGAAACAGAAAAGAACATTGGAAAAAGTGAGAATCGCTACAGAAAACTGCAGCTTGTCACTTGTTTAGTGAACGACTGCTTCCAGCATGACCTAGCGCTGCCCTTCAAGTCGATTGGGATGACTTTGTGTGTGTGCAGCAGCGTCTTTGTTCTCGACGAGCACCTGCGATCCGCTGCGTCGCCAACTTTGATCGTTTGGAATTCTTATCTTGCCCTCACACTTTATTTCACTTTTGCGATCGGCTACAGCTTTCCTGGGATAGCGAATGCGAAGAGTAAGCTGGTGAAAGCAATGCGAGCTAAAGTCATTGCTAAGTCGCCTGTCTTCATCAAAAAACGGAATTCCGTGAAAGAGTGGAAAATGGTAGAGCGGTGCTTGCCTGACATTCGGATTCGGTTCGGATCTGTCAACTACTACGAACCAACCACTGCGCTTGTAATTGTAGATTTCATGGTGGACGAAACCGTTTCCATTTTGCTTTGCTTTGCCACTTTGCGCTAATTCACCTCATTTTCAAGCAACAATTGTCTTGCTCACGCCCTTGAAGATGCGTCGCCTGTTCTAACCATATTTTTTATCACATGAACCTAAAGTTGAGATACGGTGCAATATTATATTACAATTGAAGATAAGACAAAAGTTAAGACAAAGAAAATGCGCATGTTTATTGTTTATAGCTATTTACTCTCAATGTGATTAACCGTTGCCATTTATAATGACATGCTCAATCCGACCAAACGTACGAAAAAAATCAACAATTCCATCGATTTAACCGATTCACTTGATTAACATACATTTTGCACATCATATTTATATCAATTTACGTTTATATAAGATTTACATTTCTTTTACTATTAAACAATAAAATTCATTTCATTGTGCATGTGTCCGTCCGGTTACAATAAACAGAGTATTTTGATTGTGTTCACAAATTGTAACTTACAATTAGTATACAAATGATCAATTAAACATAACTAACAGTTAGTTACTAACTTCTTTTGCTTAAACAAATTGTAGTAGCAAATGCGAAAGGAATTAAGCAATCTCCTCTCTCAAACTCTACATAAGGAGTGTGGTTACAGCGGAATCGTACGAATGATGAGAATCATTGCTGAATTCATCGACCGCTTCAGTTTCTTGTCCAGAGCTATCGCTGTCAGAGTCCGTTGGACGAGAATCTCCTTCAGTGAAAGAGGCAACAAATCCGTTTCCGGAAGATGCAGTGGCTGGTTTTCCACGGGATGGTCCTGCAGCCTGGCCATCAGAGACTCCAGCAGCATTCGTTGGCGGCATGGGAGGATTTGGAGGGCGTCCACTGGATCTCGTCTGATTCCTTCTTCGTCTCTCTTCCCATTGTCGGACGAATTCCGAAGAGAAATGGCAAAGGGGCTCCCAGGTATTTCTTGAACTGTCAATTGGTAAAAATGTTATTAGAATTTTGTTAATAATTAGTAAAAAAATGAAATAAATGCTGTAACCATGGCTTTCTGTATGTTAAAATACTTACGGCTTGTAGTTTTTCCACTTGACCAGGTAGAATTCATTTCAGACTCCGGCAGCATTCGTTGGCGGCATGGGAGGATTTGGAGGGCGTCCACTGGATCTCGTCTGATTCCTTCTTCGTCTCTCTTCCCATTGTCGGATGAATTCCGAAGAGAAATGGCAAAGGGGCTCCCAGGTATTTCTTGAACTGTCAATTGGTAAAAAAAAATTATTCAAATTTTGTTAATAATTAGTGAAGAAAAAAATCAAATGAATGCTGTAATTATGGCTTTCTGTGTGTTAAAATACTTACGGCTTGTAGTTTTTCCACTTGACCAGGTAGAATTCATTTCCGTGCTCCCCCTTCTTGTCCAAGATCCTCTCCACCCTGTAGCGACGATTGAGCACTCGAGCCTGGCCATTGGAAACGCCAGCACCGGTGTAAGTGGGAGGAATCTTCCCTGACATCCGCGTACTTTTCCTTTTCGTTAGAGGAGCGACGACGGAAGTTGGGGCGAATTGACGCTTGCTCCTTGCAACTCTCTTGACACTCTCGCCTGCTTGACCCCTGAATCCATTGGTGTACGGTTGACCCTGCAGTTCTTGACTGCTTGAACCAGACGAGGACGACTCAAATTTTGATCGAGTTTTCCGGGAAAGATCCAGCCGTTTCACTGTAAAGAAATAAAATAGAAGCTTGTGTTAATCATAGTCGAAATTGAAAAGTAATTGTAGTGAAAGATGAAATGCGATGAGTAAAGTAGAACACAAAATAGCTTAATCTTGAACTAACCTTGTCGATATCCTTCAAAGGGCGGTGGCCTTTCTCTTAACTTTACATTTCCAGAAGGAAACTTATTTCGTTCCGCTGGAGCTGGCGTTGAAAATGTGCCAGTTTTCATGCTAGATTTGGATTGACCACCCTTCTGTGAAAGATTTTCTGACTTAGGTTTACGATTGGGCGCCATTTCGGAAAGGAAATCGTTACTAACTGGTTTGACACCAATTTCTTGTAGAAAAAACGATAATTTCTGGAAATTGCGAGTTTGGTGTCCGACAGCAACAGCAGCTTGTGTGATTCTGATGGCAATCACTTTTAGAATGGCTGAAGACCGAGAAAATGAACTTCTTATATAAACACGATTTCATTCCTTCTTCATTACACAGTAAATAGCTGCGTGAACGTCGACCCTGATTGAAGTTCAATCACTGAACTGAAAGATGAATTTGTTGACTTTTGTTGGCTGAAGACGGAAATGGGGTGCGAGGCGATACCAACAATGCAAATGCAATGGTATCGTAAATATTCAAAACATTTTTATCTCGTCTCTTGCTAAATTAGCGTGCCTCATTTGAATATTGCAGTGAATGAGAAAGAAGAAATGAACCTTGGAATTGCAACTTCCAAGTTGTAATGACGATACGTTCCTGTTCGTCTTTTAGGAAGCTTCTTCGGAAGCTCATACAGAAACAGACGCTCTTTCACCTTTCATTTTACGATGTTCTTTACTCAGTTAGACCCAGATCTCATTTTCATTTTATTTGGACTTTCATCTGTGAAAACGAAATGGACTACTACATGCCAATTTAGTATGTAAAATGCTTTTCTTTACTTGTCTGTTTCAGTTTGCCCCGTTTCGAAATGCGTCGTATTTGCAGCAAGCATACCAACAGCAAGATATTACTAAATATGAATGATGGTGCAGAAATGATACTTTATTAATTATGACATCGACACTAATTGCCAGTTATTTTTATAGCAAACTGATCTTATCTGATCTGGAAGAATCGCCTGTCATTTTCATTTCGTTGTTTGTTAAAGCGTTTTGCTTATGATGTTACGATAATTACCGATTCGTTCTGTTCATAAATTCAAATTTAAGAGCTTGGAATATTTCATCAATCCAAAAATAAATATCCGAACCTTTGTTTGCTTACCCCGGCCATCTTTCCTCTAACGTACTTAATGTTTTTATGAATCCATTATGTAAATGAGTTGTTTTAATAAGTAACAAAAATAACGCTGCATAAAACGTTTTCTTAACGACTAGCAAGAACGCATCCGTATGTATCTCATTCAGCCAACAAACGTGTTCCAAGACCAAAGTCCAAAATCCAAATTTTCCAAAGGTCATTTTGGATCGATCGTGCATGTGCTGTGTTGAAGAAGAGCAAAGCAAAGAAAAATCCCGGATCGTATAAAAGGACTCAACTTTCTCTCTAAATCAACCTTTCTTCGAGTAACTGTCAGTCGCATCACTTCACGCCAACTGCTCTTGCTGTCGAATAGATTTTCGTCGATTGTTATCATTTTCTAACATTCCTGTATCAAACGAGTTACAGAACGCGTCGTTCGTTCGCTTCACGAAATGGCTCCAAACCAGAAAAGAATTTCGCGTAGAACCGCAAGTTCCAGAGAAGGATCATCGCCAACTGAAAGTAATGGCAAAGGTAAATATTTATAACCTAATAACTTCCACGTCTCACTTCGCCCCAGATTTAATTTTAATTTCTTATTTACATAGATTTTTTTTCTAACAAAATCCCAATTTGTTTCTCTGTTACAGTGAAAGCACGGAATATTCCCCAGAAGAAGCAATCATCAGCGAGGTCCTCCTCCTCCTCCTCTGGATCCAGTGGTGAAGCAGAAGTCCGCCCCAAAAGAGTTGCAAGGAGCAAGCGTCAATTCTCCGCGTCTGACGTCGTCGCACCTGCAACAAAGAAGAGAAGGACGCCATTGAATGAGGAGGTTCATCCCACTTACACCGGTGCTGGCGTGTCTACTAAAGACAAGATTCGAGTCCTCAAGGGTCACTACACGGTCGAAAAGATCCTCGACAAGAAATTGGTAGACGGAAATGCATTCTACCTGGTCAAGTGGAAAAACTACAAGCCGTAAGTCAACTGCCTAACCAGTACCTAAGCACTACACAAATTCACATGGAATCTTATATATTTAGACAATTATGTCATCATTAATTGCATTGATTATTAGTTACTAGTTATTAATTAGTCTTTTTGTAAATGCCAACAGCTCAAGTAATACGTGGGAGCCACTTCGTCACTTTAAGCCGGAACTTATTCAGCAATGGGAAGAGACACAAAATCAGCAGGAGCCAACTTCTAGTGATACATCGTAAAGTCCGCGTGGGTCCAGCGAACAGTTTCTTACTTCGTCACTTTAAGCCGGAACTTATTCAGCAATGGGAAGAGACACAAAATCAGCAGGAGCCAACTTCTAGTGATACATCGTAAAGTCCGCGTGGGTCCAGCGAAGAGTTTCTTAGTTAACACTAGGCTCCACTATTTCCATTAAACAAGATGATTGTCTCCTTATCATCTTACAATTAGATTATTTTTTATGAGTCTACAATTTTGTAAGGGCGGTATTCTGTCGTATTGTAACCATTCCACTTAATTGTCCCGAATGAAATGAATTTACGTAGCAGCAATGACGTTATGTATCCAAATTAATAAATCAATCAATTTAATGCCTTATAAATATGAATTAATTTACTGTTCTATTAAACTTTGAGAGACGAATGAAATAAATTGCATACAATACTAATTGTATTGTGTTGTGATTAGTTAAAACTGTTCTGTTGTTATATTTATCATTATATTTACGCATGATTTTTATTGTGCTGCTCATATTTTGCATATTATCTGAAAAAGTTTAAATTATGCATTTTGTAGAAATGTACCTTTGCATTGACAATTGGCACCACAGAATCAAGCAGAAAATAAAAATATTTTTGAATAGACGAGAAAAGGAAAACATTTTCATAATAAAAGTCTGCCAAGCAGAACTCGTTTTCATCTCATCTCCGTAAAGCTTCAACAGAGCGTTCGCCTCCATCTACTCAACAGCACTGACAATTCTTTGCGAAAATCTCATTCGGCATTGTTGCCTAAGGCAAGAAAAAGTTTGCTCGTTTTTGCAAGGAAGAGGAAGATTTTCTGTTAGCACAGACTCCTTTCACGCGTGTCAAAAATTGTTGATGGTGGTCATGGGTTGTGCTCAGACATTGCTGAAATGTTTTTACAAGAGTTGCAATTTGCAAACTTGCAAAATACCTCTATTCCAATCATGGTGGTGTTTATCGCCCTACGTTAATGGGCTTTGCGTTGTAAAAAGAAACTTTTGAAATAGTAGCATTTTTACCAGCTCAAATACAGGTTGATGATTGATTACTGTAATGCTACTAGTGCATTTTTTGTGTTGCAGCAGACTATTGTCATTTCATGAAATGCAATCAACTAGAGGAACTAATAAGATTTGCATAAAAATATATCTACAGGAAATTTACATCACATCAAAAATATGTCCATCCACATAAACATTTTCACCGTATAAGCCTAAATTATGTACATAATTAAAAATGACATAAAAAGGACTTTCGGCTGGTTTTGTATCACCGTGTATTATTATGTTGAGCTTTTTTTCGTTAATGTGGGAACGTAGATAAATATTTACCACGCCTATAATTTGAAGTATTATATTATTCTAAAGACTACTCTGGAAAGTTCCTTGTGGTCGAATTCTGACTCAACATTGGGAGAAAACGTTTTGAAATACAACACCTTGAGATTGGGAATCTTGTTTGCTCTACCGATCCTTTTATTAGTAAAAAGGTACATAAAAACTACGACTCCAAAAACGCTCCTACTGTCGCAATTTGAAATGCAATAGCGGACATGTGGACATTAATTTTGCAAAATTATACCATGCATGGCGGTGCCCGAGAATTTCACGAAAAAGAAATGTGTCAGTGGAAATATTGTGGACAGAAATTCTTATTCGGATTTCATTCATGACTTGCACTTGCATTCTCAAACGTATTTATATCAATTTTGAATCCCAAATTGGGTTGCCTATAATTTTGTCATTTCAATTGCACAAGCTAAAATTCATTGGTTGTGGAAAAGTTCACGACATTGCATTACCAAGAATGCCAATACCGTACGAACGGGTGACAGTTTTACGGAATAAATCTATCTGGCATTCTAAAGCTGGAATAGTCATAATGAAGGTCATGGAGGCTATTGAGAAAATTGAAAAATCATTTTCAGAGCAATGGCCAAGTTGTTTAAAAGTTCTCGAAAATAAATTAAGTGAAGCCGAAGATGCCCTTATACTGGAATCTCTCAAACGTTGTGACAAAGTCGCCTTTATCGTGCCAAGTTACAATGTCGGAAAATACGCACAAAAAATGAGTAAAGAAGAACGGAATCATTTGCATATTGGAAAAGAGTCGTATGAAAATGTAACGGTAATGTTTGGTTTAAAGGGCAGCTAATTCCAGGTTTAATATTACGAATCGTGGCAATGGGACAATCCGGGGTATGGGACTGATGGATGAATTTGAATTATGTAGTTTAAATGTAGCCATAGTATAAAGTTCAAGTGAAAATGCTTTGCTCTCTGGTGACTTGGACAAGCAATAGCAAAGGTTTTCCTGTCCCAAATATTGCCGCTCTGTTTGTTCTGCCGTTATATCTGCAAAGCCACTCAAAAACCACTCAAATATGAGAAGTCTGATTTGTCTAAATACATATTTTTTGGCGATAGTACTAGTAAACGTAAAGCAAAGTGAATGAAGCTGGGAAAGAGAAGCTCATGGATGAATTACATTCTACTTGCAGTCGAGATTTTTTTCTTGTTTTCGAGTAACCTGTGTGACCCTTAACGTGTCACCCCGTTATAAGGAAGTTTTTCATGCAATAATACTGCAATTGGAATTATCACTGTATTTTAATTAAGTGAATATTTACGTATTATGTATGTAGTTATTATAATTGTGAGTCTCTGTCTAACAACGGGGTTGATGTTACTGTTAGAAACTAAAACATCAACCCCCTTGTTAGACAGAAACTCACAATTGTATGGCATATCTGTCTGTCTTATAATAGTCGCCAAAAATTAA
>VYYJ01005858.1:0-10343 GCA_021029165.1 Cyphoderus albinus
ATTGAGAAGTTATAGCCATTTTTTCTGACACTAACTAACCTGGTATGACTTTTACCACACCTGGTGGATACTGCGCGTTTCCTATTACTATTCCAGTGCCGTCCGCGTCTTGACTAGACTCTGAAGTTGTCGCTGAATCACCTTTATCTCCTGCATTAACAAAAAATGTTTTATTATTATATACCCATCAATCATATGTAACAGTTTTTTTTCCAATTTCATACAAATATCGTGACTTAGAATTGTTGTTTGGGATATTTATTGTTCTTACCTGATATTTCAGCACCACTTAATTCACTAAATATTTTTCGATACGAAGGCCTTCTCGACAAAATTTCTCTTCTCCTTTTGTCTGAAGGTCTTCCGACAGTTTCAGGTTGATCAATACCGTCGTTTGATAAGGACTCGTCGCTCTGAGGACTGCCGACTAGTTGTGCTTGTATGGCACCTCCAGCAGTTTGGATTACACTGGGATTTTGTTTCACGAGAATCACGTTTCCTTTCTGCAATTGCAACTGACCGGCAGCACTCTGAATGACGGAGGGAGATTGGATGACACTTTGCTGGAAATTAGATACAAAATTTAAAATATCAGTAAAATGTACATCTAAAGCACTAAAGGTTAATACCAACTCTCAATTTATTTTTCGTTTGTTTCAAACAAACGCGTCTGGAGCAATGATACCTTTAATTATAAATGACACGATGCTCCCAGTTTCAAAAAGCAAACTAATAAAGTTATACTTTCAAGAAAGAAAGAAATGAAAAAATGCCTATCCAAAATAATACCAGATCCATACCAGGCTAATCATAATAATGTTATAATTTATGAGTTCAGAACAACATGGATGACAGGAAACAAATAAGAAATAAGGTTCATATAACAAAATAGGTACTCTGTGACAGAAAAGTCTGCATGAAAAATGAAATAATTTCATAGCCAAACCAAGAAGAACATAAACTTAACAGGACTGAGATTGGAGTGCATGCTATTAAATAAAAGAATTAGCAGCCTTGTACTTGTACATTTGCTTACAAAATTAATGAACTTCCCAATAAAATTATAACCAAATTAATAAATGCATGTTACTGTGCTTTAGAAAATTAATTCTACTATATTAGGCCACGACATAATTGTAATAAAACAAGAAGGAGAAAAAAAGTATTTCTCTGATTTGTCATAATATGTACATAATATGAAGAACAAAGAGCCACGCTGCAATTGTTTTTATATTGACTAAAAATTAACAGGTAGAACATTTAAAACATTTGGAATTTGAAATGGGGCTCAGCTCATCGGTTCATCGAACAAAAAGCTAAACTAAGAAATTATTAATGACAGGAATTATTAATAGACTGCAGTACAAAGTATGGAACAAACTACGATAGCAGCGTTTATACATGAACAAAAAAGTGACAGGAAGTGAAGTAAGTGACTATGAAGTGGCTGATCGGACTCGGAGAAAGAGAATCCAATAGAAAACTAATAAAGTGAAAGAAAAGGGCAGTTTATATAAAAAAAACCATAAGAACGAATGATGTAGAGGGGGAGCCAGAGCCTTGCTCGAACACGTGGCTCTGATTGCGTCATTGGTATTTAATAATATTGCTATTCAATTACATTGAATAAAACGATAAGTTTGCATTTTTCTGTTCTTTTTAACTAAAGTGGAAAACTTTTTTCTCATTCATAAACACCTGAGGGACTGTCACATGCACAACGCTCAGTCCTGATGATTTGGCCATGGTCTGAAGTTGATGACCGCTAAGGGTCGTTATTCTAACCGGAGCAGCACTGGAAATGAGACTTGTTGCAGAGGAAGCGATTGTGTGATGATGCGGGTTATGATTTCCCGACGCTGAAATTGGCAAAAATTTATTGTTGTGTCCCCCGCTATTGATAGTGAGACCGGAGGAAGTTGACAAAGACAACGGTGCCGTGGCCACAGAAGCAGCAGCTCGTTGCCTATTATTTACAGGTAAATTTCTGCCTGACGCCTCCAGGTCTGGATCAGGTTTAACCTCTGGCACAATTACTTCCATCTAGACCGCCACTGAGGAACGGTTATTCTAGGGAATTCAATCTACAAGAAAACAACGCCAAGAAAAACAAACATTTTACTCACCTTTGATTTCAAAAGTTCAGTGTTTTTTGTTTTAGAAGAACACAATTGTTTTCCTGGGTAAGCTCTCAAGTGTCACCCTGGCCCTTATCACCCTAAGATGAGATAAAGTCTAGCCTACTAACAAGCACCAAGGCACTGTCACAGGTACGATTTGCGTTAGTTGGTTGGTGAAGATTCTTATTTTTTGTACCCACAAGAAAAGCCGGACAATTTTCACAGATTGAGTTGCTTCAAAAAGCTGATTTTTGATATGTTGCATGAAAATGAAATCTCAAGTTTAGCCTCTAGAAGCCGATATACACATGATGCCACTGTAATTATTTCGCACAACGGTTTTAGTTGAGGTTCGAGTAGTAGTATTATTATTATTGTGATTGTGATTTGGTTAATTTGTTGTACTATGATAACCGTGTTGTATCACCATGATTAGTATGACTATTTTACCGTCTCACTACGAAATCATAACTGACGTGATGCAGGGAAAGCGAGAAATGAACCCTTTGTTGCGACTTGCAAACTTGTGTCGTGTGTGTTTACTACCATCTCGTTTCTTTCTTTCTGACTGTGCATAATCAACTAACATAACTAACGTAAAACGTAATGAAAGCCTAAATGATGATGATGTCTGTCTAGCGTAAATCATGGTCTCTTGGTCTGATGCTATCCTCGATAAAATTCATGAACATCGCAATCGCAAACATCCCAACAGCACCAGCAGACACACATACGCAAACGCACGTAAACGTGAAAACGTAAGTACCAAAATGTATATATTCTTATAGGGAGTTTTCAGATAGACGATTTTATGTTTTATAATCATTTTATGCTCGCAAAACATACTCTAATAGTTTCGTGCGTCATCGTTCCTTTTTTTCCTTTTTCCCATGAAGAGTGAGTACTGTGAGCACTACTTATCCTACTACACAGGTTCTGCACTCAGCGAACTAAAAAACTACCTACCTCTTTATATTTGGTTCGCTCGTTCAGTTCTTCTACGCCTGCTCTATAACGATACAACGATAAGCCCGTGTAATGTGGCCACAATCAGCAGATTCTCTCCTTGTTCACTAAATATGCACTACTACTGACTTTGGAGGTGAGTACGGTACACACTACACACAGAACATTCTCTAAGTTAGGTTACTTGTGTGCAAAATAAAATGTTTTGTAAGATGATGATTCGACTCGACTTACTAGGTATTCACTACATTGAGAGAAGGAGGATAAGGATAATCATAATGATGGTGGTTTTGGTGCACACGTCATCATCTCATCGCAAAACACTTTTTCTGGCGTCATCACATGATGAAAAATCCTCATTCCTCACAACCGCTTTATATGAACCATAATAACTGCGGCAATAATGCAATTAGTAAAGTTCATGATGTGATGATCTATTTTTTATATTGGCAGAAGTTACTTAACTTACGCGTGTGGCAAATTGTTAAATGTGGGTAGGTGAATGGGTATTAAGATTTACATTTTGTGTATCCTTTTCCTTTTATCATTATCCCTGTCATTCATGTGGCTCTTGTGGCCGAGGTAAAGTGAACTCAGTTTGGTAATAGTCGATATGTATAATGAGTAATAAGAAATGAGACAAGTTTTACGAGGAGGATGCGCCTATAATTATTATTCAATGCTTTGATTTAATTGGTGCATTCCTAAAAACCCATAAACGTAAAGCAATGAAATTTTCCCCGACATCCTTCATTATTCTAATTAATCTCAGGGCGAATGGAAATACTGTTTCGTATATTGAAAGTGTAATTTGTGGTGTGTGCCACAGCCACAGTGTCGTATACAATTTTACATTTTACTGATTCGAGAAACTAGTATTATGAATCAGNGAAATACTGTTTCGTATATTGAAAGTGTAATTTGTGGTGTGTGCCACAGCCACAGTGTCGTATACAATTTTACATTTTACTGATTCGAGAAACTAGTATTATGAATCAGATTATAAGGACGTACCAATTTCCTCCTTGCTTCATTTATTTACGAAAAACCTTAATCTCGGTCTTCAAAATCAAAAAACCTTGAGGGAAGGAGAATCCCTCATTTCCCCATAACCAACTTTCCTGAGAATCCTTGAAGTGACAAACCAAATCATGCTAACGACTTTTTCACTTTTCATCTGTCAAAAAAACTTATAACAAATTACAAATACTCTGCCTTCAGTGAAAATCGAATGTTCGTTTAGTATTCGCATCCGCAGTATGTTGATGATGACGATATTACAAATTTCAATGAACAGCTTTTTCCTAGAAATAGAATTGCATGGTACGTGATAATGTAGAAAGTGTGCGCAAAATCTAATCATATCATTTTTGCGAAATGGTAATGATAATGAAAGTTTATCTGGTCCAGCATAAACACTTAAATTACTATCGAAGCTAGTATATAGATAGATGTGTGCCCATATCGTGTGAATTAAGATAGACCCAGCAATAGCAATGCACCATTTGAGTTAAATATCATTCTCTTGGCGTCATAAATATAAATGACATCAAAGTGATCAAATATAAAAATTACGATGTTTGTCCAAGATAATCACTTTGACAGATGATGATAATCATACTAGGGATATAACGTAATCTGAGAGTGGGCTCTTCTCTTGCTTGTTGTGACTAATAAAATGAAAGAATAAAATTGACAGAAGCTGGTAAGCAAGATGTTAGATTTGATGAACCATTAATGCAATGATAAGAATTACGATCATAAACAAGAGAGAAAACGATATGTGAGGACCAAAAAAGCCAGATGCACTTGCGTAAGCATTTTAAATCATTATCTGCTACGTTCGTTACTCCACTTGACTCCAGCAGAGAAAAAGAACAGTCCAAATTAGATCAAAATTAATTTAAACCTCAACCTTTACACTGTTGCCTTTCAGTTTCCTTTGCTAACAAAATGCAAATTGGATGAATCACATTAGATGACATGCTGCCATATGCAAATTTCTATGTATTATTATTATGGTAAACTAGCGAAGACTGACGACGACACGACCTTGACAATGACAAAGAAACGATGGAGCGAAACGGAGCATGGCAATGGAGCTTCAGTTCGCTATGAAAGCAGAAGAGCAAAATTTTGGAATTGTAGCGACATTTTTGCGAAAAGAGACATTTTTTTCTTGTCTTCTGCTTCTAATAATGCCACTTTAAAACTCAATGTTAAACAGTTCCATTTGTTTTTCTTCAGATATGCTAATTTTAACTCTGAGAAAGAAATGAGGGGGAAGCAAAGAAGCAGAAAAAGGATAAACCATCGGAAAAGGATAATAAAGTAAAGCAATTTCAAGTTTGCTTTCTTTATTCTTTTAACCTGTACTGCACCACCTCGCACGTGGATAAACTCTGCTGCGCAAAGTTTCATCAAAGAGAATTTTCTTCGCCAAAGCTTTAGTATGCTTGTCAGTTATCCTTAATCTCTTGTGCTCACCGCACACCGTGCAAAATACCTGGTTACATTTTATATTGCTTGCCTGCATTTGCAATTGCACACATTTCGTTTTATTGCAAAGCAAGAAAACTTGAAAACCGTATTATTATAACTTCTTGCTTATCATGCTGGGTGAGTCAATTGAATTGTATGGGTTACGCAACGATGCAATCCTACAGCCAGTTTCTCTTATGATGAGAAAAAGGAACTCAATTTTCAAATGTTTTTTAGCTTAGCGTATCCAATTGCTGAGTTCAGTGGAAGAAAACGGAAAAAGAGTGCACACACGTGTCATGCCATTTAGTATTAAACGAAAGAAAATAAAACATGCATTCGAGATGTGGAGTGGAGATTGCATGATATTCTCACGGACTCTCACTACTGTTCGACTTTAAAAAATTCGGCAGACAGGGTAGCACAATAATAATAAATTGCGCTTATCGGTAAATTAAAGTGCCCATTGCGCTGCCCACAAGCACAGGAGCGTCATTTTGTTTTGCAAACTGGTCATGACTTTTTACAAGAACCAGACGAAAAATTCCATTTAAATGAAAACATTATTTTTCATCTCATTGAATGATGAATGATAAAAATAATATAGGGAATTCGTTTCATAAAATCTTGATATATAAGAATGATAGAAACGTAATTAAAAATTAGTATTACCATTCTATATATACGGTCTGCTGCAGCGTACGATGATGGATCAATCATATTACAACAACGAAAGAGATGCACATTTCACCATTAGATTAAATTGTAAAATAGTCAAATGACATAGGGTCATTCAATTGAATCCAATTCATTCACGTTTCTTGTTTCAAGAAATTGATCTTAAAGTACTTTTTTATCTTATTAACATGTAATAAATCTAACATTTCACCAGAGGAGGATGAGGAGGAGGAGCAGAGTAAATCAAAAGTAGCTTAAATTCGCCAATGGACAACATCGGCAATCAACTGCAAGAAGGCATTGAAGACAAACATCGTTGGTGTTCTTTGCTGTTGCAAGCAGAACACACGTTACAATGATAACCCCTGTAACCACTATAAAGGAAGTGGATTCATTTTGGCGAAATAGAAGAAATGACGTTGTTGTCGCTTATAAAAATAAAAACAACGCGAGCAACTTTACGCGGAGAAATGTTGTCACCAACCACATGCACAACGTAAAATGTCCTCCTCACTCAAAGCTTATCTTCCTCTTTCACAAAACAAAATGAACGATTAAAATTTACTATGTATTATACGTGGATAATTTGGATAAATACTAGAAACAAATAACGAAGAAACTAAGAAAATGAACTTTTCCTTATTCTTTAAGTATTATGAAATGGTGAAAACTTGATGTGCAGTTCTTTCTGATTTCAGATGTGATTTGATGTTGATGATGATGATGATGATGATTATAATACACGATGTAAGAAGAAGTAAATGTGGATTGTGGATGATGTGATGTGCTGCTGTTCATTCCTGATGATGATGATGATGCTTTTCAAAGCTGACACAGTGAATGAAATCAAATTGTGTATATATTGTATATATAGAATATAGCTTAACGATATAAGGAGACGGCAAAGTGTAATATAATATGTGGCACACACTGCTTACTTACTTGCTTACTTACTTACTTTGCTATACTTGAAAGAGCAAGCAAGCAAAAGTGAGTTGTGAGAGACAAGAAGAGCCAAGAGAGCCACCACCAGAGAACACAGCGAAAAAGAGTAATGTTTGTTGTATGGCAATATGAAAATAATGAAAGGAAAGAAGGGAATCCTCAAAGAGCGACTTACGTGTTTCGTCGTCACTTCTCATGGGCCCCAATCGCAGAGTGAATCGTCAAACGCGTCGACCGACGGAATGCCTTCGTCACACGACTCTCCTCTTTTTTCCAGAACCCACACCAACCACTTTACTTTGAAACCAAAGCGAACGCTGCTAGTTGCCAGATGGAGAAGAAAAGGTTTCCCTATGAAAATCCATAACAGTCCTACGTAACTCATACGTACCACGTTACGTGGACACAGTATGTGCACACTTACTTTAAACATTGCTTCCTATATGAATTTGGTAACCAATAATGCCCATACTCATATATTAACCCTTTCTTCGTATAAAAAGTACATATCTTGGCAAACCAAGTCTAAAACATATCCATAGAATATAGGATCGCATCACCACATCCATGCATTCATTCTTCGATAAGTACGCTCCATTCTCCTCCTTGTCCTTTCTTTGCCATTTGCCACTGACTGGCTGGCACTGCTATATTCCACTTTTACTATTTTTTGGTATTTTCGACTTGCTCAATTCTCCATTCAGTTTCTGTATCATCACCAGTGACTCAGTGAGTATCCTTTATGTGCCTCCATGATGACGATGCATGATGATTCCAACTCCATAAAGAAAAGCCGTCCGTTTCGTACACAAACATAAAGCAGAGTCACAGAGTCACAATTAAAGTAGTATGGGCATATGAGTTATATGCATAATGCAATTACTTTTCTATGTGCAAATAAATAAGTGTAAAAAGATGAGTGGGCTTTTCATAAAGAATAGTGCTAGCAGAGGGTAAATAAATATATGTCCAGCTCCTACCACACATATCAATGTACAATATTTGCAATAGATAATACAGTAATGATTAAAATTAAAGTACACCTTAAACCGACCTTACGATCAAAATAAATGTAATCTAATATAAATGTTGTGGGAAGGGTAAAGAGCATCAAGATTTTCATCCAAAAATTGTGTCGAATGATCCCTTAAGAAAGATAATATGATAGTGTTGGAAAGGTCTACTACGAAAATAAAATGGGTATAACTTTATAATGATTCATGATTTATTTCCCAAACATATGACGAATTGACGAGCGATGGAAGACGTTATATACCTGTGGCCCAAAAAGTTTGCGCGACTGCTACTCATTGATACAGTGTATACTATGGCTTTCACATAAATAATATTCTTGAAAAACAATGTTTATTTGTACCTATGTATAAAGTACAAAGTTGACTATAAACGTGACGTGATGCTTGAATTCATTAATGCGATCAATTAAATTTGTGCTATGAACTTGCTACAGAATAGTATGGCTCTCGTTCTTGTAAACACATACCTACTTTTCTTTAATTTCTTTTCTGGATTCAAAGACAAGACTTGTTATGCTAAACTTTATTAATTACAATTTCAATGTGAACCTTTCCACCTTATATTTCATTCCATTTACTGTAAGCTAGAATATGAGTGATATCATCGTCAAAAAGTAAGTGTTACTACTTTCCTAGGTACAACAATACAATGATTATTACACTTATCACCGACCGATATTACTATTGCCCATGATTTTTTGGCTCCTCAATGCATTGCCAGATTTACTCGTCTTGTCCATGCTTAAAATTGTATGGAAAACACAGAGTGTTGCAGAACCAGCTTTTACATTTATTTCTAATTCATAATATACATTATTATGATCCAACTATAAGTCTAAACTTTTGCAACATGTTTAGGGTTGTTGGTTGAGGCTGCCTCAACCTTTACACTACAAAACATTTTGGAAGATGACGCAGTTCATTCGTTTTTATGTGTGCTCAGCGAGAAGGTACATAGTACTTAGTACATACATACGTAATAAACATTACCATTCTTATATTATTCCACTGAAAGAAATAATGCTTATCGTGTGATGGTAAGACTTCAGCTGAAGAATTTCATTTTCATCCTATTATAAGTTTATGTTATCATTCATTATCATTGTCATGTTAATCTAGGTGGGCATGGCATAGAGTAGTATATTTAGACATTAGCAAGTGGTCACATTCTTATATTGAAGAGCAACGTGAGATGACTGTTTTATGTGAGAAGTAGCCATTTCGTAATTTCATCTCCAACTTTATCTTCAGCAAGCTTACATATGATGACTAATACGAGAAGACCATGCACGTTTCTAGCTTGTTTTGCATAATAGACTTAAGAAAAATTTCACTCCTCTTCCAACCCTGTTTTATGTCCACTGTCTTCTGCGCAATGATGACCAAAAGTGATATACATAGGCTATAATATTGAATACAGTACAGTATAAGATGATCAAATTTACTTTATTTTAATTCAAACTTCTTTATTAAAGCTAATGTATGAAACGTTGTCCTGTTCTGCATCACAGGAAAACATTTTTTAATTTTGGGATTTTGCAAATCTTATCTGTTAAGAGATGACGGAATTCTGCTTCGTTAGGTTAATCAGCTAAGGCAAGTGTAATAATATTAATTGAAAATGAAGTAAAGTTAGATAAATGTGTTATTTGTTTGCTATCTATTTGTGACTGCTAAATCAACAGATCAAAGTTTTACTTTTGAAGTTATTCCTTATTATCGAACTCATAATTGTACAAAATCAAAATATTTCTACCATAAAAGTGCATTATGGAAAATATCCAGCAGGCATTATGAGTGTCATGTTAATGTGATGTTATCCCGCACTGACATTATGTATAATCTTCTAATTGAAGTCTAATGCTAAACTATTTGGCTCCATTAGTGAAATGTCAAACTTTGCAGAATTATAGTTCTTATAACCAACGTAAAGATACATTATAGTATTTGTCAATACTATATCAGAGCAGTATGCATGAAGGATTTTGTTTGTACCTTAAGACTTTTTTAAGGTACAAAGGACACAGGACAGTAAATATGTAAACTCGTTTCAGCAAGGTGTCGCAATTTTGCACAAGCAATAGTATAGGAAGTCCTATCCGTAATACAGAAGAATTTT
>VYYJ01005859.1:0-10338 GCA_021029165.1 Cyphoderus albinus
GAAGTAAGATGTAAGATGTTGCAACTTGCAAACGCGTAATGTTTGAACTAAAGCTGAATATATTACATATATACGTTTATTATAAACATTCTTTACATGTATGTAGCAGAAGTAAAGCACAATAAGCACATGTTTCTGACTTTTTATCAACAAAACCTAAACTATCTAATTCAAGATAACTAGAATTATTATTTTGATCGTATTTTTGATGTGTTGACTGTGTATTATTATTTAGTATTATATAGTAGCATTCAAATAAGTAGTGTTTAAGTAAATAACATTCAATTAAGAAGAATTATCAAATCCGGGAAAGATGAACAACTGGAAACATTCATCAAGTAGTTCAAGTTCAGCAATGCGACCAACGTACATTGAGCATAGAAGGCAACTGCGGGAGCAAATTTGTGAAACAGGTGTGCCTGATGTTTGGAGCCTTTCTCCTTCCAGGGTTCCCGATGAGTAAGTTAAATACAACGCTTCTAACAATTTAAACATGTAATCAATTTCAAGTATCAATTTTTTACGTTACGAACGATTGTATTGTGATTATGAACTTTAGTTCTGATGAAGATTCCAACGGAGATCAACGACCCGTGGGATTTAGCTTTAAGAGGAAGAAAGTTCGAGCAGACCACGGGGAGAAGAAGCACTCCAAGAAGAAGAAACGTCGAAAGTCAGTTTCCTCAGATAGTGACGATGACTCTAGTTCCGATGGAGAGATCTCTGACACAGATTCGGATTCCAGCTCAGATAACAGAAGATCAAAGAAGAAGAAACGCAAAAAGCCGAAGAAGGTTTCCAAAAAGTCTAAATCCCACAAAAAGTCAAAAAAGTCCTCAAAGAGTAAAAAAGAAAAGAAGAGAAAGGAGAGCAGAAAAGAGAAGCCCGAAATCAGCAAGAAAGACAAAAAAGATGCTGATAAAGTTGTTAATGATATCATCAGCAGTTCAAGTGGTATTAGTAAACCGAAAAAGATTGAAACCTCTTCCAGTTCGGACTCAGATTCGTCCCAATCCGAAGGAGAAATGTGGGTCGAAAAGTGTAAGTAAACTTCAACTTTATTGTTAGTTAACAATATTTTGGCGATTATATTGACCAGTTATAATGCTTATTTATAGCTAATAATTATTAATACGCCATATTTTAAAATTTCAGCAGCAGTCATTCTTGATGGTGAGGGAGAGAATTCAATGAATGGCGAAAGGGACGAAGAAGAATGTATTGGACCTCAACCGAAACAGGTTGTCCAGCTTTCATTCAAAGATTACGGAAAAGCTCTGCTACCTGGAGAAGGTGCAGCCATGGCTGCTTATGTCGCTGAGGGCAAGCGAATCCCCAGGAGAGGAGAAATTGGTTTAACGTCGGACGAAATTGAAACTTTTGAAGATGTGAGTTTTCTGATTTTAGAAGTTCCGTTTAGCACTTATGGTGTTAAGTTAACCATAATAACTGTAATTACAACTTTGGTTTTTTCATTTTTTAGGTTGGTTATGTCATGAGTGGATCGCGTCACAGAAGAATGGAAGCTGTCCGTATCCGTAAAGAAAACCAGATTTATTCTGCGGACGAAAAGCGAGCCTTGGCGATGTTCTCGAAAGAAGAGAGACAGAAGAGAGAAAACAAAATTTTGTCACAGTTCAGAGAGGTTGTTCAACGAAAGATTAACAGTAAAAGGGATCCGTCAGGGAACTGAGATTTTGGCTCGCGAAACTATAGTCTGCGTTCTGTTTTACAAATTAATATAAAATACAGTTTATTTCATTGATTGTTTTGGAAAACTGGTTTTGAATCTTATACAAGTTTATTAAAAGATATTTATATTATAATAATTTATTGCCAATAAATAATACATTTTAATCTAAAACGCTTATGGATGAAAAAACATCTCGGAAACTGTGACCGTTACTTAATCAAAATGGTTAAAATAAATAATCATTTTAATTGAGGAGTAATCTTAATTGCATTGCTTGTGTTTTGCATTGAAGTGACAAATACATAAAAGTCAGAGTTGGAGAAAGCCAAGAGGAGCATGAAAAGTGAAAAGAAAGTTAACATAACATACGATTTAGTTCTCTCGTTCTTCATGCACCTCAACTCGCCCCAGTTGTTTTTCTGGGCAAATCTACTTGGCCACGGTAGTGAAGTGAATGTGTTGATTTCGGCATTGTCCACATGTGACAGAGTTTCCTTTCAGTCTAGGTTCTATGGTTTTGTTGTTATCATCACATTTACCTAATCAAGAATGTTATCCAGTGTGGAACGGGCACTGGAGAAATGTGTCAGTTACAGTTACAAATACAACAGACCATCCACTATTTACCTTTGCCAATGCTTTCGCCTTTTATCGATATCTTCAACAAACTGTGGCAAGAACACGGCACCGATTGCCCGAGTCGGGGTTAAACTCAAGAAATTAACTCCTGCCAGTAAGTTTTAAAAATGAAAAATTTATAAATATGATTATCTCTTTTTATTTAGCAAACAATAAAGACGTACCAGAGATATGCCTCAATGTCTAATATGTTGCTGGTATTATGTTGTATATAACAAATTAATTAGAGAGGATTTTTCCTCTTGTATTTGTTTAGAAATTCAACACCGACAACAAAACTATGAAAGGGAGAAACAGAAAGAAGAATTAAAACAATTTTCGAGTCAGTACAGACAAGACTTGAGGCAGTATGGTGACGTCATGGAGGAACCGAATCTTGCCAGATTCTCCGAGAATTTAGACGAACACTTAAAGTAAGAACAAACATGAATTTGTAAGTAAAAATTTGCAACTGAATTTGATGAAATGAATATGAATTGAATTAAATCTTACCCAAGCCCGGTTCTAATTTCTTCAGGGAAACCGAACGAGGCAGTGACATTATGAAGCGTCAGAAAATGTTCAGGAAACATTTTAGACATATGGATCCACCGGAATTAAATTTACTCACGTGGGCGGAGAAAGAGAACATTCGATATTTAACGGAAACTGACCCGGAAACTTGGACGCCAGAAGCGATCGCTGAAGCTTATCCAATTACTGTACGAGGAGTTCAAAAACTGCTGAAAGCGCAAAGTAAAATGAGAACAGCGATGGATGTACGGAGGCATGATTTGCAAGTAAAGGCCAACATGGGAGACATCGACTCTGGAAAAATTGAGATCACCGAAGAACTGGAGAGGAAACTCGAAATACGAGATATGATTCCAATCAAAGTGGGCCAATTAGGACCGAATACGGAGCATCTGATTATTAATAATGAACTGAAAACTACTGGTGAATTTGCACAACTCGTTGCTTTACCGGAAGATACAAGAAAGATAGGAAATAAAAAGAAGGAATCTGTCAAGTATTTATCGGATGGTGATATCTATTCTCCTGAACATTTTCCTTCTGACGAGGTCGAAGAGAACCTGAAACCAGAACTAACAAGAGACGAATTAGGACAGATTTTACATTTAGGAAAGCGAATCACGTTCAGAGAATTTGAAGACTTTATGACGAAACAGAAGGCGAGTTCGTTGTCTGCTGACATGAAGTACATGCTTCAGTTAAATAGTAGGACTAATGCGGAGGATGATGCTATTGGAATTTCCGAACCAGAAGTGCTAGAAATTCGTTCACAACAGGACAGAACATCCTTCCCCTCTCAAATAAGCAGGTACAAGGAACCTGAAGAAACTGGAAAAATGCCCATCAAAATGGAGGGACAAGAAGCTTACGTTTACCATCCCGATACCGGTTATCAGGTTAAAACTACTGCATTACATAAAAAATTAATGTAATTTACAATGAAAAAATCCCTTATTGTTTTATGCTGTGCCTCTCCAACAGAAACCGTTTCAACCCAACAATGCCATCAGAGAGAAGATAACTATTCCGGAAGACGCGAAAAAGCCGGATGCTATTTATAAAGTGGGCGATTGTTTTTACGACGAAGATGGAGAATTTCTGTATAAAGTTGTATAAATAAGATTAGTCTCATAAATTACATTATAATAAACCAATCAAAACTGTTCATATAAAGTTTATATTATAAACATATGAACAGTTTTAGATACCTGTGCAGAATCCGTCGGGTAACATTGAAGTCATTTTTATCTTAAGATTTAAATAAAACTCAAGTTTTCGTCTTTATGCTGTAAACGTCATTAGGAGCAAATAAAAATTAACATGAAAAGGTCATTGTCCAAATCGAATGGTATACAATTATTTAAAACCGAGAACTTTGTGAATGTGAAGCATCTTTGTCTTTGAACCAACCGCAAAAAATTATACGAGTCATATTCTATACATATTTATTACAACCTTTCATCAGTTTCATTCATTTATTGGTTAATCGGTTAATGGTCTTCAATTTACAGAGTATTATCATAGTATAGTATGTACATTAGTTGCATCTGTAGTGGAACAGTGGAAGAAACCGTTGTCATCATTCTTTGTTCATGTTTTTAGTCCTCGTTCGTCTCCTTGCACCACAGTGACCAGTGACATTTGTGAAACGTGTAAAAGTTGATTGGTAAGTGGTTTATCATTGCCTGCATGTGCATTTAATAACGAATTTAGTCCACAAAGTAAAATAAATAAAAATAACTAATGCGCTAAGGATTAGCGGCTAATCTAGCATTTACTTTGTGGTGTTTAGTGTGACAAGTAGTGTGAGACTCATATTGTGCAGAGACTATATGGGTGGATATTCATAAAGCTTTTCGTAAAAATCATGCTGTTACTACAATCTCCCTCTTTAGATAACCCGTCTGACAGCTAGTTCTAGCACATTATATCATGTCATTGATAAAGCATAAAATGTAAAAAAGTAAAATAAATGAGAATAGTATATTATACATAACTACTACTTTATACAGTGATTTATTTAACTTAAGTAAGTCGGGTCGGGGTTTGGGTTTCATTTCTCAATGCATAATAAAGCGGTAGCAAAGCTACCGGAAGCAAGATCGACATTTTGCTGGTAAATATTGCAACTTGTAAGTAAATATTTTGCTATTTGTATTTACTATTGCATTACTTCACTTCAGATTTAATTTAATTTGAGGCTATGCTGTGGCTTGTTGGCTACATGGCCTTATGTACATACATGATATGAATTGGGTTGGGTTTGGGACTTTGGGTTAGGATTTTTCAAGATTGTGCAGAGTGCAGAATGTATCTAATTAGGTATTAATATGACGTAACATAAAAAAGCAAACAGCAATGTTGTATCTGTAATCTGTATTGTATGATGATGACAGATGCAGATGTGCAAAAACCGTTTTCGCCAAAGCCACGTCAGGTTTTTAACGTTTTATCCTTGTAACTTATAGTCTATAAGTTATAGACGTCAAATTAAAAGCAAAATGCATGTCGTGGTGAAGTGAATCTGATAAGATATTTAGGTAATTAAATACATAAATACACACGACATTAGTTTTTCAATAGTTGCGTAACGCAACTTGCGTTGGACTTTTCTGCACTTTTCACTTTTACTCTTCCACTTGCTTTGAAGCGAATTTCGATTAATACTGCTCCATTTGTCTGTGGCGTATGTAACTGGCGTATATTCGTTTTTCAAGACAAGGCACATTTAATGCGAATTGCGAGTTCTAGAGAGAGAAATTCTCTCAGAGAATATTATTTAGTTGCAGTTGCACTTGCACTTACACATTGCAAGTATCAACTTGATTCGCTCTCTATGACTTTTTTCGTGTGTGAGGGAGTGTGAGTGATTGAGTTGAGGTTGACTCGAGTCACTCAGCTCTCGAATCCTCACCTTTACTCCCGTTCCCATTAGCTTTTCATGCTGTTACAGCATTTCCCTGTCAAACTCTCTTCGTCTTGGATCAGTTGGATCTTGGATCAGTTGGATCTTGAATCTTGGAATCCAAAGTCATTTTTAACCGTTAGGTTTTTTTAAGCCCAGCTCAGTGATCTATTCTCTAGATTAATGTTGATCGTCATCGTCATCACCATCTGATAAAATCTCTCGAATTGTTTGTTCAAGATTCTAAAGTTTACTTTTTAGTTTGGCTAAATTGTGAGTGAATAATTACATTTTAACCGCGGGTTTGTATTTTTATTACTTGAAGGTAGATAGCTTAATAATTGACATTTTTATTTTTTACCTAGTAATTGCAATTGCAGCCAAAATTGAATATTTTTTAATTATTTTCATAAGCCAAACAAGTGCAGTGTTAAATTGTTAATCAATTATTAATCAAGTTATTAATTTACTACAAGGTCTAATACGTGGATAGCATTCGAAGTGAGACAACATGGTCACAAAGATGCCAAAGTCGATGTTGCTGGAGGTGTGTGCGAAGCAACAGTGTGGTAATCCGAAATTTGATTCTGAACAGGTTAAAAACTAATACGTGGGTAGCATTCGAAGTGAGACAACATGGTCACAAAGATGCCAAAGTCGATGTTGCTGGAGGTGTGTGCGAAGCAACAGTGTGGTAATCCGAAATTTGATTCTGAACAGGTTAAAATAATTCCCAGTCTTTGGTCGTGCACATGCGTTCTGAAGGTGCCTACTGGCCAGGACGGTGCCGGATTCACGAGTAAGTGAGAAATTAAATTGATAAATTGCTATCCCTGTCACTGACCGTGTCTTTGTCAATAATGATACCATTTTCTTTTTGGGGTGTAAGGTGAAGGGTCAGGAGGAACTAAAAAGGAAGCAGAGAACGCGGCTGCAAAAGCCATGTTGGAAATCTTGGCGACTAACGACACGGGGAATGGAAGTACTCCACGGGAGACAACTGTGTCGTCTTCAACAGTATCAAGTGGCAAAGCCAAGACGAATAACATTAACATTGATGACACACCGGTCTCCGATACTGACGATTCTGAATTGACCGGGATTCCAATTTCTGACCTCATAATACTATGCACGGGGAATGATTTACCACAGCCAATCTTTAAAGTAAGATTTGTTTTTATTGCACCAACCAAAGATTTTTACTTGAAGATTTAATTAATTTCAAGTTCGTAATCACAATGAATCTTAGGAGGATTCTCATAAAGAAGGATTGAACCGCACGCACATATTTAGGGTTACGTGCTCAGTGGGAGACATAAGCACGAAATCCGGAAGACGACATCGTAAACAAGACGCGAAGAACATGGCTGCTTTTCGTGTTTTACGCGACTTAAAATCTAAAGGTTATGTTGTAGAGACAAAGAGAAGTAAAAAGGAAAAGAATGTAAACTTAGCTTTAGCTTCCTTTTCCAAAGCGGGCAATAACAACATGGATGAACAAACAAACGATGATTTTGATGGAGAAGTTACTTCGACTGGTTCTGGAGGAGAGTTGCTGCAGCAATCCAACCCGGAAAGCGCTGCAGGTGCATATTCTCGTGATTGCAACCAAAACGAAACAGTTCAGAGTTCAACTTTTGAATCATCTGGAAATATCCAGAATGACACTGTCGAGGAAATGGAAGTAAAGAAAGATACTTATACAAACAACTTTTGATTGTAAAAGTTACTTTCCATGGTCAGTTTACTCATCTGCATGAATTTTGGTTTTATGTGTGGTTTATAATCACAGATTGATGATACTGAGAACAAAGGTTTAAAACGAAAATTAGAAGATGGTGATGAAAATTCATCTTTTTCCGATATAAAACGAAAATACGAGTCTGGTCTTGGCCAAAGGCTGACGTGTGCAAAAGAAAAAAAAGAGTGTTTAAAATTTGTGAAGGATTTTTCACATATTTTTCAACATTTTCCGAGTTGTCCGCAGCTGGACACCGTATTGGTAAAAAATAATAATCTGTGCTTTTTCCCGTAAAAGTTTTCGTTTAGCTGGTGGCTTGTAATTTAGTTAGTGTAGACAGGGAAGGCAAATTGTTTTCAAAGCGAAGTCATTACGTTACTGTATTTACTCTCTTGAGTTAATGAATAAAAATAATCATGTTCAATTGTTATTTCCAGATGAAACAATTCCAGACTAAAGTGAACTTGGAAGGAGGTCCTGATAATTATTTAGAGAATGTCTCCCGTGGACTTGACGCCATCTTACAGTACAACAAGCCAATAAAATTGAAAGATACTGCAGATGGATTGAATTACTGTACATTCTTAACTATTACTTTACCGTTTAAAATCGACTACGTGTTCCAAAATAGAATCTGTTTGCATGGCTGTGGTAAAGATGAAGCAGAATCACGGCGCAAGGCAGCTTTCGAGGCTTTAAAACTGCTGCGTGAAATGATGATTGTCGAATGATTTAAAAAGTACAATTGAAAAACAGTATAATTAGTCACATTTAAAAGTACTTTTAAATAGTTAATTGTTGATTTTTTATTATGTTCATCGTAAACATAAAGTCTAGTTCTAGTTTAATTAATTATGTTGTGAGAGTTTTCATAGTTTGAGTTTGCTAATAAACCATTTCGAAAATATTATGCTACTACTCAACTCAGTATTTATATTAGTAGGAAATATTTAATTCTAATTCGAAGAATAATATTTAATAATACGGAAGTGGTGGGTGTGGGTACATCATAGGGTAATAATTCATAGCCATTCCGGTATGATCATTCATGATAACAGCATCTTGCTGAAAAGCGTGTGGAAGGCGAGGCGGGAACGGATTTCCAATGAACCCTTGACCACCACCATCATTTTTAAAATTGTCTTCATTGTTGTTAATAACAAGCACACCATTTCCATCATTATTTTGATTTGCATTCGCATTTCTAACTAAAGTATTTAAAAATGGTTTGATTGGCGAAGTAAAAATGGACGCGATTTGACCGATTGAACGTATTAAGCTGCCATTCGCAGAAAACAAATTCTGCATCACTGCTCCAGGATTAGGGCTTCTAGTAAGACTTGCAATAACGCCTTTTCCTCCCATGCCGTACGGAGGAGCTTCTTGCGTCATAAGGAAGTAATTTCCTCTGCGTGCAAACTTAGGACAGGCTTCACCCACAAATATTCGATTGGCTTCATGCTTACAGTCACATTTTGAGCTCATGAAATCCTCCCATGTAGGACATCGACATGCCACGAAACTCATTTCATCTTGAACAGATTCCTTGTAGATGTGCAAAGCTCTCGTGTGGCTACACTGTAGGGCTGTGTTTTGGATATGAGAATGGGAATAATCCATAATTGATAAAGAAATAAGAGAACTTAATAAGAAAAACCAAAACTCATAATAACACAAAAACTTTTAAAACATTACATTCATAGTTAGGTAGTGTAGACGGCCCATTGTGACACCCAGGTTGAAAAATACCCCGGTTCTGAAACCATAAACGGATTGCTTTTTTTAAAACCGTAATCCATTTTGAAAAGCTCGATTTATGCATAATCTAATTTTATTTATATTCAATTACGGGATAAATATCAACGTGACCACATTCCTTCCCCATGCCGAGGTGGTTGCTATTCCAAAGGTTATCACCACCGTCAGTGTGAATCACATCCACAAACGCGGCGTCCTCCGGATCCAACTTAAAATAATTTCCTGTCATTGAATAGAATTGATTTATTGAATTTTGCCAAAGACAAGCATATTTCATAAAAACTTAATAACATGGGTATTTTAGACCTCCCTATATCTAAATTCTACACAGTACACAGATAATACATACCTGCCATTCGAAACAACGGCAGAGAAGGATCCAATCCTAGAAGCAATCAATAAAGTTTTTATTTATTATCACTGCTAAATAAATAATCATAAAAAATGTTATTTCAGTAATAAAAGGAGCAAAATTTCAACCTGTTATTCTAGCCAAGGTCACATTGCGGTGAATTTTCAGTTCATTTCCCAACACGCCTGCAGAATGTGCACCTGAAAATTTTATGTTGAAATTAGACTTAATTTTTTTATGTATAATGACATATCTGGTAAACTTAATGTGATTGTTACCCAATCCAAAACCTATAGTATGGACTGTTGCAGGGTCCACTTTGATTGTCATGATAAGCCGCGAAGCCATCTTTCCCACGTATTCGGAGACAGTTACAGCCACTGTGTATGTATAACTCCTGGCAGGTTCCCAATCCACCATAATCACATTGTAATCTTCCTTCTTATTCATGTATGCTTTTTTTAAACAAATGGTAAAAAGCAGTTGAATATCGGGCTAATCAAATTTATTGTTTAGTTTATTGATTGAACTAAATACTTTTGAACTACTATCAAATTGCATACCGTCTTTCAGCTCATAGATCAACTTGTTTTCTGTTGACTGCATAAAATCATGAATGATAACTTTGGTTGGATGACTCTTGTCGAAATACTTCGAATCAGTCGCGTTGCTCACTGATAATATTTCTGGAGAGTATGGATTATCCCTGTAACGGTTTCACAAATCAGGAAGTTCAT
>VYYJ01005860.1:0-10336 GCA_021029165.1 Cyphoderus albinus
GTTCAAAATACCTTCCGGTGGTGTTCCACTGAAGTTGATCCGATCGTTCCCATAATTTCGTGTCATTCCATTGCCACTGCCACTGGCTCTTGCCCAGTGAACGCTAAATTGAGTTCCATTCACACGACAATTCTCAACCGTAACTTTGGCCATTTCGGCTTCTTCTGCAGTTTTGAAGGTTACAAACGCGAAATCTCGGACAATCTTCACCTTTTGTACTCCGTTGCAAGACACGTTATCAAAAATATCCTTGACCGATTCTTCTGTGGCTCGTTCATTCAGGTTGCGAACAAATAGAATGCAGCCCTGGTAAAAAAGGCATTCCTAACAATTTCCAAGCACTAGCAGATACAATGTACAATGTACAATGTATAATGTATCAATCATTTAATTTATCATACCTCCGGCTCAGGCTCTGCCCAATCCACGACTGCATCAAAGTTCCACAATTTAATTTTTCCGGGGAGAAATTTGCGTCTTGCCATTGCAGCCATTCTGTATAAAATAGACACATGATTTTTTATATTAAGATTTTAGTATGATTAATATGTATATTCACAATTCACTTAATAATTAAATCTTAATTTAAAATAAGTCAAATCTCAATGTTTCGTTTAGAATTTTAACTCACTTGTGACTCTCATATTCTACGAAAACAAATCCACGGTTCTTTTGGTCGCCATCTAAGGGTGGGTAACAAATAACTTTCGCAACACCTTCAGTTATCTTTTGAATTTCAGCCAGAATATTCTCTTCATCCTTGTCCTTGGGAATACGTGTAAAAATTAAGCGACAATTTTCGATCGATTTCACAACACCGATGCGACAACCTATTGAGTGATATATTATATAAATTGTATATATATTTTATTAAAAACTAATGATACGATACGAGTTGGATTTTCTCCACTTTTACCTCTACGAATTTCATAATTGTTAAATTCCGTGATCGCACACTCAGCTTCTGCTGGTGTGTAGAACTGAACGAAGCAGTAGCCCCGGTTGTTTCCACTAAAGTCGGTCATCAAGCGTAATTCGTAAATTTTCCCCACTTTTTCAAATAGTGGGACCAGGTGTGGTTCAAAACAGTCCCGTGGGATCCTTCCGACGAAAACCTCAGACCCTGCAATAGTAAGTGAACCATGATTAGAAATCAAACGAAACAATTAACAAGATTCACATATTTGTCATCATTTAATTGACCTTTTGGAGGTGGAGAGATGCCAGGTTCGGAAGGTGGCCCATAGCGTCTGTGACCGTTCTCCTGTGTGATGGGCATCTTCGTCTTATCTTTTAATTCTTCCAGAATCGCCAGCCTTTGTTCTTGAGTAAGATCAATATTCCGTTGCGATAAGTCGTGGTGACGCATTACATAATTAGAGGGCTGTAACAGGAACAAATTAAATTACATTCTTTTAAAAATCGAGAGAGGAACATTGTTGAACCCAACTTGACTTACCATATCATCAGGTGGTCGACGAAAACTTTCTTTTGAGAGTCTTCTTCCGTTTGATGGCGGAGGGAGATACGCAAATTGATTCCTCATTTTTTTAAACTATCCTGAAACTACAGAGGGTTCAAAGTTCAAATATTACAGATATATGCAATATACAATCTAATCATATTCGTCTAACAAAATCGAACCTAGAAAGTTTCGAATTTATTTATTTGGCACACTATAAAGTTTAAGATAACGAAATCAAAACTATCTACCAACTCTATCTTAATTTGTTAAATAATAGCTACAAATAAATAAGTTAGGGACATCAACAAAGTTAAGCTAACTACACACGTGCGTAGTTTAGTTTACAATTAACTTACCTTACCATTAAAATAAAACCGGGCACAACGAAACCCCCAAGCGCAATTCCTATTGCTGAATGCTTAAATCGAAAATTGGAGACTTCACCAGATGAGTTAGTTTCAGAACAATTAAAATTAACGGCCTTACCGTTCTCGTGGAAATTCAAAATCTGAGAAAAGAGACTGAGCAGCGCAGCGACGACATGAGTACAGAACGAAAGTTGTGCTCTGTTTGTTTTCTTTTGCTTTCTCTTTAGAAAGCCGAAGCTAAAAATCGTCGCATCAGTCAATCCAATCAAGTCATTCGAAACCATTTGAATATTCTGAGGTTCGCGCTGCATTTTGTTGGTGTTGAACAAAATTGAAAGTTGTGGGGAAAAGAATGTTTTAAAATTCTTTAGTAACTGAAAAGTGTCACTTCTCTCCTTCGGACGAGTCTCAAAATGCCCCGTCCAATTCCCTCGTTGCCCTACTATGCGCCGTCTGTCACTGCCGGAAGTGGAAACGGAAACAGCCAAAGAACTAATACTCCAGAAGTAAATTCCAGCAATAATGGCAATTTGCGAAACTCTGCCAGGTTTTCGTCACCTTCTGCCTCAGCCGCTTCCCCGCTCCGTACCTTCTCGCGACTCTCGTCTTCTCCTCGAACCATTTCCAGGGCCAGCGCTGCGCCCCCTTTCATTACAACAAGAGCTCAAAATCGGAGACGAAGTGCGTTACTGGCTGCTGGAGGAATTACGGCGCTCAGATCAGTAAGGTCAGTCGCCCCTGCAGATACTGATGCTGGACCAAGAGTAATCATCAGAGATGATTTGGAGCCGACGACCACTGATTCATCTGAGGGAAGGGTTCCCAGAAGCAACTATGCGGTCCGCCCACGAATAGTTCCAGTGAAAAACGCAAATAGACGCCGACCGTTGACCAATTCGGCACCAGGAGCTCACTCCTCCTCCAACGATACTCGTCCTCCCTTTCGCGTTTCCAACAGCAGACCATCAAGCGACATTGCAAATTCTTCGAGGGTTATTCGTACAGCTCGACGGAGTCTTGCCAGTCTTGGTGCTTCGGTTCCAGCGGCGGCGGCTCTGTCTCATCGGCGCAATAGCAGTAACAATGATTATAATAATAGGGATGTTGCTTCGACCTTTTCCATCTTTAACGTTAGACGTCCACCAAAGGTCACCTTTGAACTCGCCCAAGACACGTTGATGGCGTTGGACGGGAAAGATTCATCGACGAAAGTTCTAATGTCTGATAAAATCCTTCCTCGCATCCTGCAATTCATGAACTGGAACGAATTGCTGCCTCTCAGGGCTGTTTGCAAGGCGTGGTTTGAAATGATCGAATCTCGTCCACAAATTAACGCTCTTTTAGGCATCATCGTTATCCGAAATACGTTGGAGGCGAAAATGGTTATTTATAATGCATCTACTGTCACCTGGAAAAAATTCCGTTTTCTCGGACCAGTCATTTTTGATATGACGAAACCCATCCAGAATGAATTTTGGAATAAGCATGGCCCACTCCTAGCTCATTTGGAAATCAGCAATCGTGCAATGAGCCTCACGGGACTGGTAGAAATTTTAGCGAGATGTCCCAAACTAGAAGTTTTCAAGTGCAGCTGGACTCCAGAAATGTACTCATTCAACTCTGAGCTGATCAGGAAGTATTACGGGATACATTTTAACAACGGGACTTTTGCCAATCTGAAAGATTTGACAATCGACTCCAGCTCTTCACTCACGGATACTGCTCTTTGGAGCATTCTGAAATGGTGTGGAGGATCAGTTCGGTCTTTGACACTGACCTCCCCTGCAGACGAGGATCTTCTGACGAGACTCAAACCACGATGGTCCGTTGGCTCAATCAAGAATTACTTTGACAGATTTGGGTACACAGGAAATCTTCAATATTTGGACTTTTCTTGGAGCAACGTGACAGCAGAAGATATTAAAGTCCTTTGCAGCATGGACATAGTTTTGCACACCCTTGTTTTGAACTATTGTAAATTAGATGATGGAATTCTTCGCGGTCTACTCAGTAAACATGGGCCCAATTTGGAGGTGTTCAAGGTGGAGGGAACCTTAATCACCGACATACTCTTCGGAGGAGCTCTTCTACCGAAAGTTAAAGTGCTGCATATTGGAGGCGTGAATGGATCCATTAAGCACTTAGACTTCATTAAAGATATGCCTAACCTGGAAGAATTATCCTGCCATAATGCGAGATGGCTGGAGCATAGCATGCTTCTAAAGCCATTTAATTCAAGGATGAAGAAGCAACACATGAAGTCACTCGATTTAAGTGGAGGTATTAAACATGGCGGCAATAAGAATTTAGACCCAAATCTGAGCAAAACGTGGTTTTCCGACTTCACCGGTTTGCTATCGAATTTGAGAGAGCTGAATCTGAGTCAATGGTCAATGTTTGGAACGAACATGAACTTTAGAAATATTTGCCAGTCATTAACGCTGTTGGAGAAACTCATCGTTCGGGATTGGAACCAACTTTCAGATGTGGGCACAACCGGTTTGGAAGAAAATTATATTCACCAAGATTGGGGGGATCGGATGCCAATACGGCCGAGGACCTACATTGGATTAATAAAAAGTACTTTTATATTACTAATTACGCTTTGTTCATACTTTTAAATGGAAAATTGTTAATTGTCCATATATAATTATGCAAGCAAATATTTATTACATTTAAAACATCGGAAATCTTCACAGGGCTAAAAACTTTAGATTTGAGTGGAACGGCTATCACCGACGCCACTGTAAATCTAGCGCTGTGCTCACTTAAAAGTCTACGGCATTTGGCTATAGAAGATACAAGGGTAATGAATTCAAGCTAATACACACAATACAATATTCATCTATGATTTACTAGTATTTACAATTCAAATACAATTAATTAATTACATTATTACAATTAAAATATTCAGCCATTGACAAAGATGATTTAAATTTTAAATTACACCTGCCATAAACAATTGCAGATAACCGACACCGGGTTACATGCATTGATCGATAAAATGCCTTCATTAGACCGCATTTCTACAGCAAGATGCACGAGAATTTCTATATTTCAGCCTCGACTGAAGCGGCATGACGGACGAATGGTACTTTTCGGGAAAATCTAATTAAAATTAACTGTTTGCAAATTTTCTGTGAACCTTCAAAGTCAAAATTAAATGTTTGTCAATATTAATTCATTTGATTCTACTCTAAGAGAGGTACTTAAAAACTTAAAGCATTGTACTTTAAATCGCAGTATATGTATTTTATTTGTTACACAGTATCACTAAGTTTCTTTTTCTTTAACGCTGCTGCAACCACCTTATTTTTAATCAAACCCATGTTCATCGAAGTATTGATAAACAGCGGCAACATAATCAGCCTTTTTGGCAAACTTGACTCCTGTAGTAAACCGTTTCGATTCTAAGAACTCCTTCAGCACAGGAATGGTTAACTTCTCCACCTGATACAAACAACTTTGCTTTTAGTGACAATAATTCAAGTGAAATTAGTGCAAGTTTTGCCTTGCAAAATAAAAGTGGTTAATGTAGGTTAAGTATGGATTGACTTATTCTTACTCTTTTGTTTTTTGCTTCCATAGCCATTGATGGCTGGTGTTTGAAAACTGCAGCAGTAGATTTTTGGCCAGCATATAATGAAGAACAGCTTTCTGCTTCCGCTTCAATTTCATCTGGCAAAGTTCCTAATCTTTCCATCATTAATTCTTCATTTGGTTCTATTAAGAAAACAAATGAATTTATTATTTTCATTTCATGTTCTCTTTATTTGAAAAGAAACTATTACACCTGCCTGTTAAATCATGGAATTCGTCTTCTTCGGATATCTCTAAAGCAATTCCCTCCAGCTCACGCCAACGATACTGAATGGTAGGATTATAGACGTCAAGCAAATCAAAATTTTTGTTTGTAATCTTTTTTACAACTTTCTCCATCATTTCCACCAATTCAGCAGACGGAACGGATTGGATTTCCAATTCAAGTTTTCTCATTTCATCTAGAAGCAATTAGAGAATCAAAATCTGTTCTCAAAATAATTTCTGTACAAAACACGAAACGATTATTTAAGTTTCTTTGTATACCTGAGAAAGGAACTGGAAACACATGAAATCCTTGAGGAAAAAGTGAATCCTCCACAGAAGGGATTAAACACGCCAACCTCGGTGACCGTCCACGCGACAGCGTCATTTTTACCAGAATAATTTTCTGTGAATAAATGGAGTGCTTTTTCATTTCTTGCTATTTTAATCATTTGCTATAAGCATTAGAGTTCTCACTTTTAAAATGTCACATCGCTTCAGCAAAGTTGTAAATAGTTCCTTTGAACCAATAATTCGTTCATCATCAGGGTACAAAAAGTAACCTAAACAGAAAATGCCAATCAATGGCAGAACATAATCATTTCATCTCGCCTATAACATGTTATGTTGTCAATTTAGGTTTTAAAACTTTTGCTGTTATTTTACTAAACTAACCCGGGGATCTGTACCACTTAAACTGATTAAATTCTTTATTACTCAAGAAACCAATCAAGGATACTCCAGATTCAGAATGTTTTACTTCCTTCATTTCACCTTTGGTAAAAACCACCTGTTCACCCCCTACCTTCGCTATTTTTCTCTCCTCTGATTTCAGCACTGGTACACCAGATTCCTACCAAAAGTCAATCATAAAATAACACCATATCAAAGTAATCTCTGTCTACTGTTAAAAAACTTACAGCACGGTATTCGTTTACAGTCCTATGGACAACTTGATTGGTATGCTTGTTGATGGTGACTTGAGTGGGTGGCTTCGTCGGTCTACAGGTCAAATAAAACTATAGTACTGCAACTCTAGTATAAGCTAAGCTACTATTGTATTGTAATCGAATTTCTGTCATTTTTCTTACATACCTCACAAAAGAATAGAATCCTACCCCGATTTTAACTCCTGGAACGATTTCCAACGTAGTTCTTGAAATGGGCCTTCGAAGTCGTTGCTTGACTCTAACTACTTTCAAAAGACTTTCCAAATTGCTGGCTTTTATAATGTTTGATTCATCTTCCATGATTTTCTGTAATGTTAAGATAAGAACAACATAACATTGAAATCCTTTTTTACATAAAAAAGTGTTCAAACTTTCAATTGAATTCTTAATTCTGCATCAACACAATCACAAGATCATGCATTAAACTAAATAGCATAACTTACAGAGTAAAAATTTTGAAAACCAAATTCTTCGTTAAAGGCCACGACAGTTAGCTGTACTTTGCCGATATCTTTAAACTTTTGCACGGCTTCCTTCTGTAAATATGGCTTTCCAACATGTGGACTATCCTCAGCGGTAAAGTACATGATCTTTTTCTGATAAGTTGAGGCTTTCCTGAAATCATCGTACAGTAAGTCAATAAACATAAATCAATCAAACCGTGGATGCATCAGACTTTCACATTCTTTAATTTTCAAACAAAAAACTTACCCCTCATCAATAATAATTTTCGTAATCCAGAAGAGATCTTTCAAATCGTAATCGTTTGAAGAACCTATTTTTGTCTTGAAATCATCATAGTCTTCCGTAGCTTTCATTTTATTCAAATCCTCAATCATTGCAACTTTAACCGAAGACAGTTCATGAAGTTGATAAATATTTTCAAAATTGGACGAATTCTTTGATTGCACCGATCCAACAAACAGCAGCGTTACCAAATGCTTTTCCGCCGATACAATCTTACCCCGAAGGATCGCCTGACAGCACTGTAACAAGAAAACAAAACTGAATTGACATTGACACCATCGTCATTTAAACTTAACCCAAAAAACCAATGAACTAAATTATAAAGAGTATTTCTGGTTAACAAGCATTAACTAAAAAAACGTAAACAGAACAGAGTGAGAAATTGTTATGCTATGAAAGATAACTTACCTTAATTGCTGCCAGAAATGGCACATCATCTACATCTTCCTTCCATGTTTCGAACATTTTCGGTGTGCAATCGACAACCAGAAAAAGCACACTCTTCTCACCTAAACCCTTCTCCTCGCCCTCGGCAAACTCTTCGTCGGAGTCAGCTTGATAACCCCAGGTTGTGGCCACTGCCATTCTCCCTGATGATTGATTTTGATTTTTAAAAGAATTATAATTAAAAGGACAAAACTTATTTACTTATTCCAACAAGACAAAAGATGAAGATGACCGAATGACACAAAAATGACAAAAAGTAGAATTTTTCATCTAAAATGGAATCTTTCAATCTTTGCAATGCAATGCAAATAGTATTAATTAATTAGTAAATCGCACTATTGATTAATTAATCTTTTAATTTCTCCTGTTGCCTGCAGGCTGCAGCTGTGAGTTGTGAGCGAATTTCGGACCTTTCGGGACGATTGGCAAACGTTTTTGCATGTGTTTGTCCTTGTCACTTTGTCTCGTAAAAGCAGAATGGGACGATTTCAACAAAATCTTAAACATCGACTCCCGCTCCTCAACACTTGTTTTGATGCCTTGTTGTTGTTGCTTCATTCAGACTGGGAGTTGAGATCAAGCTCTCGGCTCGGCAGAATATTTTGTTGAACGTCGTCGTGAATGTGAACGATATGCATGTTCAAAAACACATGATTGATAACAGTGCTGTGATAACGTGCGTGCGTGCACCTTTTGTTTATATGCCAATTAATTGCCACCTGACCTCCAACCTGCTGCTTTTTGATAAATTGTGGGTGGATGTGGAATATGTTCGGAGATGAATCAGGAAGTTGGAAATTAATTGAAAATGGAAGCTGAAGGAGCATTATTGTATGAAATAGTTAATAAAATATCTTAAAGTGGAGGTGGTGAGTGGTGTAAACAAGGCTGGGCGAAGAGGTTCCTTTTTACTTCTTGCTTAGGTTAGAAGGTCAATGGAGGGGGATCGCGATCGGTCATTTAAATGTTCAGAATGTGAAGCAGTAAGGAAGGAAAATTAACTTTTATTTATTTACGTAACTCCTAGACTAATTTTCACTTCACCTTTTGAAGGTGCTTGTTATATTTGTTTGCTGAATTTAATTCTTATTCGTTTCCAGAAATTCAACAGTCTCGATTTACTTGGTTCTCACCAGCGCCGACATGACATGTCACTCAACCTGTCCACGAAGCAGGGAGCTTCGGTGCCAGCCTCAACTTCAACTGCTACCTCTTCGCTGTCGACACCGTCGATTTTAAAGGGCTCGATATCTGCAGGTATCGTCGGTTTCGTGGATGAAACCCCTACTCCAACCCGGTTCTTTCGTAATTGTGAGGAGGTGGGCTTATTCCAAGACTTACAAAATGTGAATCCATTTGATGAAGACTTCAAAAAAGCTGCCACCAGCTCAACATCGACTCCGTCTGGGGAAGGAGTTTTTGAATTTAGTTTCGCCAGTGGCACCCCTACAAACTTGGATTCTAATTTTTCCTGGAAAAATGTTAGGTCGAAAAGAAGATACTCCGAACAGGATACCCTCAATACTCCGCAAGTGTTCCCCTACTTCGGGTCAACAGGTGGAAGTCATACACTCACGACAAATACAGCATCCATGTCAGCTTGTCTCACTCCAACTCCTCAAAATGGCAAAAATTCTGCTGGAGGGAGTCAAGAAACTCTGCGAAGTATCATTCAAAACCATTCACCACAAGTTCAAAACACAGCCGTGTCTACTACTTCGTACAATCACGAGGAGCACGTGTCCATCATTGGTAAGAATTGGACCAACCATAGGAGTATCCACGAAACGTTTGATGAACTAACAAGTAACCTTTACGGACAGTCTCGCTCGGATTTTCATGAAACTTTGCACACTGGCTTGTTTTAGCGTAGAATAGACCGTAGTAATCGTCTCCCGTCTGAATAGGCAGTTTTAGGTTAGTTAAAAAATAATTAAATCTCGGCAATTAAGGCTTCTTATTATATGTCCAGTACGTTTTCTTCGGGATAGAAGTAGCACACATACGTATCTCAACTCATTGCATTGATAAAGCACACAATAGAATCATTTTACAATGCCGCGTAATTTGAAATTTGAAAATCTTTTTAAAAACAACAAAAAATATGATGCTGAGTTTGACAATTCGTGAGTAACTACATCATCATCATGTACATTTATATCCTGAAGAAAAGGTACTGAACATATAATAAGCCTTAATTGCCGAAATTTAATTATTTTTTAACTAATCTAAAACTGCCTATTCAGACGGGAGACGATTACTACGATCTATTCTACGCTAAAACAAACCAGTGTGCAAAGTTTCATGAAAATCCGAGCGAGACTGTCCGTAAAGGTTACTTGTTAGTTTGGTTTTTGTTTCATGCTGACAACAACAACAACAACGATGCTTCATGAATGTGTAAATGCATTTTGAACGTTGCACATGAAATACATAATTACCCGTTATTATTTCGACGGGTGAGATTTGTTTTTTTAAGTTAATGAAATAAATATTGAAAAAAACAGTAGTGTTCGAACGTTAAGGAAAATGCCTGCTTTGTTTTTAAATTCGCA
>VYYJ01005861.1:0-10332 GCA_021029165.1 Cyphoderus albinus
GGCTTGTGCTGCAATTGTGCCTCAGTAACACCAAGGGCTTTAGCGATACCTTCTACTTCACTATCAATTTCACTTGCTGAAAAAATATTTGTATTGTGCTGTTTGTCATTTACCCGAAACCGTCGATCATTTAATGATATGGGTTGAATCCCCTGCTTAGATGACAAAGCTTCCAAGCGTTTCGAGGTAGTTAGGTTATCCGTTAGATGAGCGGGCGTACTGAAAGCTGAAAAGTATAAGAGTAGAATGTCGTCATCCTGTTATTTGAAATATATACTCAAAGGCAAATATGACGGCCTACATGCCAGCAAAATTTAATTTTCAATTATAAAGCCATTATAGCCATTATGATATGATCATTTTTAATGGCTAATAAGTTTGATAATAATTCATTTTGTCAATACTATACTCTTGTCCATTAAATTATTATTTCAGTTACGCTTGGATTAAAAATAGTACCTGTAGTAATTGGAGTTACAATAATTTTCAGATTTTTTCGTAATCTAGGAGGTCGACGAGGTGTCGTTGACGTTCCCTCAATTGTCTCCTGTTTTTCTGCAACGGTCATTTCCATCTGCGTAAATGTAAAACGGCAAGTAAAATAATTATAGCTAATGCCTATTAGTACAATTCTCGATTTGATAATTAAGAATAACCTGAATTCCCTTCTACATTTGTCGTGTCCCCTTGGTTCAATAACAACTCATATTTTGTAAACATATTTTTGGACGCAAAACTTTGGTTATCTGCTAAAATATGGTACATTTTTATCCATCAATAATTGTCGTAATTTTCATGTGACATTCTGCCAATAATATTATTAGTGCATACCTGAGAGCAAAGGAGTAGCTGGCGACAAACTTAAAATATGCGGAGTGTCACTATTTTTGTGGAGAACAAAACTCTGCGGAATATCTAGTATGTCAAAACAAATTAGTTAGTCTGCTGTATAACATAAATGCAAAGATTAAACTTGGCATATAACATATTGTATGATACCGTTATCATGATGACTTGATGCCACTTCATTACTAGGCTCGATCACGTACTCTGGTAGCTGCATTTTTTCTCCTGGCCTTCTCATAAGCTTGTCTAGCTTGTTTTTTAAAAGAAGCAAAATGTTTGTTGTTTCTTGATTTTTTTCTCTCTTCAAATCTCATGACTACTTCCTTCTCGTACAAGTTTATTTCCGTTGATCCCATTCCAGTTAGTTTCAAAATGTCAGCAATTGTTTGTTGAACCAATTTATCCTGCTGTAAATTTCGAAAGCTTCCAGCCAACTTTTCTAGTCTTGATTTAGGTATTTTGTCATTTTTCGGCAAAGCTCGTAATCGTTCCACCTAAAATAATTTGGTCATGTCAGTGCGATGCACAAATATAGGTATGTTTTTTACCAAGTTTCCGATATCTTTTAAATTTTTTGTCTCATCTCTGATGATATCACAGAATGTTTCAAACTGCAATGTGGTGAGTTTTACTTTTAACTGTTTACCGCTTTCCTGCACCAATGTTTTGAAATTAGTTTCAATTGGTAGATACGTCAACTGCTGCCTCAGGAGCAGAATGGATTTGGCATATTGCTTGTGGTGTGGAAAGACGGATTGGTAGCTCAGTTTCACCGGATTCATATTGTGCATCTAAATGAACTTTAGTTTATTCGCAAATTGGCAGCGGAAGTCGTGGTTGTCTTTTAGCTGACCGGGGAAGGGCGGCATAAAAATTTTGTTCTACCTGAAGAACGTGCAATGGAGTAGTTTCTGCAAAGCTACCATACTATAACAGTAGCGTGTTCTGACTTGTTTGTTGCTGTTACTTGATGAATGTATATAGTGTGTTGGGTAACATTTGCAATAGCTGCAACAACGGGTGGACTGAGAATCCTTTTGCGTTGAAGCGTCTCTAATAAATAAGGCCTCGTTTCGTTACCAAATTTACTGACATAATCAGGAAAGTTATCATTCTGCCGTAGTTCTAGATAGGTAAGGAGGTTAAGGAAATTTGCCTCTTCAGATTCATAACAATGAATTCCCACGGCGTCAAATACGTCTGGACTTTTTAGCCCACCACTGGAGGCACAAAAGTCAATGAGGTTTTCGTTCAAATGTCCTGCAGTTTGAAATGAACGGATGTCACCATTATATTCTAAATCTGCCATATTCTTGAAGTGGGTTTTGAACGTAGTAAGCAAACATTTGGTTTCGTGCTTAGTCGACATGCTTAGCTCATCCGCTCCCTCATTTAAGCTCATAATAACTTTCTCCATTAACAAATTAAATTGGCGGTGTTTAATTTGTGGAACAGGAAACTGGTGTTTGATAATATTTTCACGAATAAAGGCCTAAAATATAAATAGTCATATTAATTGTATTACTTATAGTGGTGCTTCACTCAAACAATAATCACGCAAGAAAAAAAATGTAACAAGAACTAACCACTTCATTTTTGTTTTTATTGGCTTTCGCGTCGTCCAGCAAAATAGATATAGTTGCTCCCTGAAACACAACAAAGAATAAAAGCAGTATGTAAATATTATATTTCACTTGACTAAAATGAAATGTAATGGGTCAAAATAAAATAGCAATAATTATAATGGTGTTCAAGTTCAATATTTAATATATTTTTATGCCACGGATATTCCACATTCTTGTTTTCAATGGAAGGTAATTTCAGTATTTAAAAACTTGCAATATCCAGGCAATCAAGAACAAAAACTGCATTCGTTAAATCATAAATTCTCCTGGAAAATATTTTAAACAACTTTAAATTCTTATCGAAAAATTTCTTATACAAACGGTTTTTGACATTTCATCAAAATTGATGTGAGCAACAGACTCTGTTCTGCTATTTTATTTTTACCGACGACCAATATTTTCTTACTAGATACACCCGTAAAACAGTTTTTATCATGATGCAATAACAATTGCTGTCTTTATTGCATTCAAAACGACAAACACGCTCTCATTTATATATACATATTATTTTCAGTCTGAAGAAGTTTAAATATTGTTGATAGTAATTTGTCTCTAATAATTCTGAACTTCGACGATAATCTGTCTATGATAAACAGTCAATTATGTTTATTTCTCATTCGTTCAAGTTCATTCGTTTAATTGCATTAAATAAAGTTGAATTATGAAGCCAATTATTCAATATTGCATTTGTTTGAGGGATTTATATTCGTATCAATTCCCTTATATCGGGTAAATGGCGTTCGGTTAATGTATCTTTTCAATCCGCGAAGTATAACTATGCCACTAACCAAGAGATGAGTTGCATAACGCACACAAAATACCTTGAATTTAATAAAGTATTTCTTGCATCAGAAAATGTATGTACCATTAAGAATGGCATATAATAGCTACGTATTTTTTAAATCCAACAATAGCATCCTCACTTCGTAGCAATAATATTTTAAATTGTCCTGCGTTTTCATTCCAAGCCTAAATTAAAATGTAGTAAATTCAAGTTGTTTTTACGATAAAGTGAAAAAGTAAATCAGGTTTCAGGTTCCATTTAAAAATTGTTGTCCATTTGTTTTTGTATGTAAATATAGAACTCGCAAATATATACTTTTTGTGTTATTATACCTCTTATTATTAGTTAATATAGAATCTAATTGCACATACAAACACTAAAAATGGTAAGTAATAGTCGGGTTCTCGTTACCTTTGTAGGACCTCCAGCAGAAGGGTTCGAGATAGAGCTTTCCACATGTTGTCTGTCTGTAATACGTACATTCCCAAAGAGTTGAATTGCGGTTTGAAAAATATCTTCTTCCTTAAAAAATATTTTCCGTTCCGATAAATGTAGTAAAGAATCCTGGAGAAGCCGTTCCATATTTTTAAAATCGTTGCACAATTAAAATTTATAACAAATTACTTGTTAAATGTAATAGTGTTATTTACTGAGCCAAATTAAATTAAAAAAAAACAAATATATTTCATACTAACGGATGCTTAAATAAAAAATGTGTTTTTCGATTTGAGTAGCGTATAGCTTACTCTCTGAAATTTCTGTCAGATCTACTGGAATGTTAGATCTACTCTAAAACACTCAAAAGATACTCTCAAGATAAAATGCATAGATTTATGTATATTTTACACGATGAAACGATTTATTCTTACGTTTCTCTTTTCTTGTGATCAACTTAGCATTATCGCAACTACAACAGGGAGCGAGTAACCAACTGTTTCAATGTGATAGAACCACTATGTGTTAATAGAATTCTCTTTTTTTTCACTTTTAAACAAAGATTTCAAGCCAAACAGTCTGTAAATGACCGATCTACCAGTGTCCTATCTTGTTGCGTTGTGGTTGTTTTGCAGTAAAACGTATTTTGACTTGTTGGCTTAAGAATTCACCTAAAATGGGACTTATATTTTACTGTACTAATTTAAGGCGAATTCGCCTTTGTTTGTTTGTGGAGCCAATCTTAGGGCGGTCATGGTGAAATTGCATCTCTCATTCAGTCACTATATGTCGTCTCAAAGAAAAGGTTGGCAAAGTTTGCCGTTAAGGATAAACGCTATTGCATAAGAGTTTAGCTAAGTACATATTTGCTCAAGTGACATTTTATTTGAAATGATTTTTGATTTGAACAGATTTGTTTGCCATAAGTTACTCAATTACACATTAAAATGATAGAAATAGTGAGATCACTGTGTGCCTTGGCCAAAAAACAAGACGTAAATATAGACGGCGTGGCTTGCAAATTTCTTCACACTGTCATGTTTTACACATTGCTGTTTTCATGCTTTTACATGCATTGTTTTAGCATTGTTGGGCCACCGGTTTCTTGCCATACTTCTCACGAGGCATTTCAAAGATTTGCAGATTGGTACTGTTACACTGGTGGAATGTACACTTACGCATTTACGAGTGACAATGGAACAACCTATAATACCCCATCGATTCATCCAGGAATTCCGGTAGACACCTCGAAAATATCAAAAAATATTCAAAACGGTTTAGTTGGGGAAGACGGAAAAGTGCCTCAAATTACATACCAATTGATGCCTGTGTATTACTTTTTCATGGCTTTGTCGTGCTACGCCGGGTGGTTTCTTTGGAGCAACTACGAAAATGGACATCTTGCTTTTTTGATGAAGGACTTAACCAAACCCAATCTTGATAAAGAAACACAAACTAAACTTTTAGGAGAGTGTGCCAGTGATTTTGTGGATAACTATACCCATCACTCAAGATATTCCATCGTGTATATGGTGAATCTGGGCATCAACCTACTTGTTCTCTTGGGCCAGTTTTATGTAACAATTCTCATCGTCGGTGAAAATCCATTTTCTTTTCTAAAGGAAACCATTTACTATTTAAAATAAACCATACGACGAGTGGCCAGGAAAATTGCAGCTCTTCTTCCCTCGAAAAGCTTTGTGCGATCATGGTTATGTAGGTATCGCCGGAAGTTCTACTACGGCTGGTGCGTTGTGCACTTTGAATTTAAATCACTTGAACCTCTACATTGTGCTCATTCACACCGCGATGCAAATTGTCACTTTCCTGATTCATGTTGCCGCCCTGTTTTACCACTTTTTGGTTCTCTTCTGTAAGCCATACAGAGTACGAAATATAATGTTCATACTGGGAAAGCCTGAGGACTATGACCTTCTTGAAGGGGTTGGAAAATTAACAGCAGGCCAATGTTTTGTAATTTATCGAATGACGATAAACTTACAACCCAGTACCGCCAAGGAACTTGTCTTGGAAATTGTCGAGTCAAATTCTAAGCAGGATTGACGAGAAGCATTAATGTAAGTAAAAATGCTCAGATTCTGGTCTCCTTAATGCTCAAGCTAACTTTATACTGCTCTTACTAAATGATACAGCAATACCTAGGTTTCAAAGTGGAAAGGTAAAATATTCTTGCTGTTCTTACGTCATAATTTGAATTTTTCACGTCTGCAGGTGACGTTCACAGTCCAACGGGGTCGCAGGGGCAGGAAGATTTGTTATTTGGCGTCACTACATGCTGTTCAGTTTTAAATGTAAGTTATAAGATAACATGTAGCTACATTTACTTTTACTGAGTAAAATACAAGTACAAACGTTTGGGCTTAATAATTAGCATTACTTCAACGTTGAAATAAATTTTGAAACTCAAATTTGCACTGAGTGTCTTTTTAAAATTTAATAGCGATTTAAAAGTGATATAACTTTATTTTTACAGCTTTATCTATTACGCTAAAAAGAAATACTTAATTGTAAAAACTACACTTGGTTTTAATTTTCCTGTTCGTTAAACAATTGTTTCAATAATGATTGCAATGTAGCACAAGAGTGTCATTTAGTAAACATTTAACATAACAACACTAATAATATCATGTGACTATTTGCAATTTTGACTTTATTCATTCAATACTATGAAATTGGAAGGCTGGCATAATATAAAATTTGAGCAGCTCGCGTCACGTTAGACTGCATATGTTTTTGTACCCATCGGCTTGGACGAAATCCTAACCATCATACTTTCGTCGTTGCTGTTATGTATTACGTACATATATGTATGCAACATGACATTCTATCTAATGTAAGTCCCGTTCACAAGATAAAGATGTCCAATTGTAGGAGGTAATTTCGGCACCTTTATTGATTATAGTGCAAATTGACTGGAAATCTACTGGGAATGACAAAATTTGACAGCACAATTACGAAAAATTTGAATGCGTAAAAGAAAACATGCACGTCATACATATTTACATGTAATGTGAAAAGTATATATATACAATAATGTAAAGTATGTATATATATACAATAATGTTTTGTTACCTTGATTTTCAGACATAAAAAATCATAAAATTCAAAATCATAGTTTTCATACCTTTTTTAAAATGATTTAGCTTTTAGTACATATTTTCAACAGGACCGCAAATTAAACTAACGACTTGTCCATAATTCGGAACCACCGTAATAGAAACAAATCAGCGACAAACACATTTCATTTCTCAGTTTATTATTAGTCAACTTTAATATTGTTCATGGCCGACTCAGTAATTACTGATCTGATTTATTACACAGACGTACATTTTTATGAATATCATGTTGTGAGCTGGTTTACGCAATTGTGTAATGTATTTGAGCCAACATAAACCCTAGTAACATTTCCAAAAAGTATAAAATCCACAAATTTGACTTGTAAACAAATTGTTACAAAATATTTTTTATTTTCCATGCTTTAACCATTAGTCATCAACTTTATCATGTCTCTTTTTCAACAAGCGACAACCACCTACTGTCATAATATTAATACCCAACTTTCATATTTTATTCCAATCTTTGTGCAGCTGCTCTCTCTTTTAGCATACTTACATACGTTTCATTTCGATAAAATTCAATTTGGGATGCCTCGTATGCCCTTCACTGCATTGGTTTGGTTGTGTGAGATTCATGAATCTTTAATCACGTTAAATTAAAAGGCAAACTAAACGGTTCCATTGGAAAATGCGAGGGCATTTGATAAACTCTTAGCACAAAACGTGCATTTATTTATGAATTTGATTTCCTGCAAAATTATTACGCATTATTATTCCTGATGGACTTTGTTGTTCCTGATCTGTTATTATGAAAAACTTGATTTTTATTTGTGACATGCCGTAAGCAGATTCAGAAATTGCTGTCATTTATTCCAGCCAAAATAAAACGTAGTTGACAAAAGTACCATTCCTAACGTGTAAACAACGTGTTACCAAGCATTTGGCATTGGCAATAGTTTTGCTATTAGTCATCATCATAATAATGTATGTTTCTCCACAACAAACATCAAGCCGAGTTATTAATATTACAACCCACTTTTATATTTGATCCAAACGTAATGTGCAGCTATGGCATGTCTTAGCATAGTGAAATACTTTTTTTGTTTTTTAATAAAATATCAACTTGGATTATCTCGTTGGCTGAGATGAATATTTAAACACTCTAAGTATAAGCACATATGAACAGTGATGACGGCATTTGATAAAGTGCTGCGCAGGTTTTACGCATCAATGCTCTAATGTAAGTCGAAACAAATAGAACGTGAGTGCTGTAGTAGTATTGCTTATAATATTGTCGTTGCAAGTGTAAATGTTACGTGGTTTCAACTGCGTAATTTTAAGAAGCAGATTCAAACTTCAAACCCATTTATTTCTTTTTTAGTTTACTGTAGCCGCCAAGGAAGTTTCACGATCTGACACTGTACTGGGTCTCCAGGCTCATTCAAGAGAAAATTATATGCCTAATCTTATATGGTATGTGCGGTTGCGATGCTGGCGAGTAAACTGCAACAATATCTTTAGACATTCATAGTAAAATTATGTAAGGGTTCTTTTGCGGTAAGTTGGTGTGCAAATATAAAGTAAACGTAATGATTATTTAAGCACAATGATCAAAAGAAATATATTATGTAGCTAGCCATATTAACCAAATTACCTAACCTAACCTAGGATGGCTTGGAATTACTTTTTATGTTAAAAATCTTCGTTAACCCTCCGTTTTACGCTCACACTCATCAATTCAGAAGAATTGTGTAATTGACCAGATACGTCGCTAAAACTTTGAATTTCTAAGCAATATATATAAACCTGAATGAGTTGGTTTTGCATAAATTTTACCACAAGCAAAGCCCTGCCTGTCTACTTATTGGGAAAGTGCTCTGTCTTGTTTAGTGATATTTGAGCAGCATGGCAGGCAAAAACATATCGGATATAATAATGAGGATCAAGATGAAAGAGGATGAAACAATTAACCAATAAAACGCCTTGAAGCAATATAACAATTGAAGTGGAAAGCATACGCCATTTAAATTTGCACCGATAACGACAGTGCAGTGGAAAAATAAAGTTCGTTTAGTATAGAGAAGGAATTCTTGTAGGGTGGAGCAGAGACAATACATCAATACATCGGACTAGGTAAAACCTGTAAATAACCTTTACTGCAGAAGCAAAGTTGTAAAAAAATTGTTATTTTTTACCTAATTTGCCATTATTTTGAGCATAAATAACTACCTAAACACAAATGCATTCATACCTAAAAAACCTTGCCTTATGACTTATAACTACGTACACTTATTTACAACGCATTTTCAGGACCGACATTGTGCAAAATGTTAAATGTTATATGAAATACGTATGTTTTGTAAGTTTGTCAACAAAATGAAATAGACAGCTGCATTTATTTCAAACTTATTAAGTCACTGAGAAATGCTTACTATAACTTCGACTAATAATCTGTTAAGGTTTGGAATACTATTGCAGATATGCCGGATTTTTTGTACGTTCCAGTTGAAAATGACTTAATAAATGTAAGATTGTTAGTCAACTGAATTGCTTGAAATGACATCTGTCGATTTGTACACGCGACTGCACAGAATTTCTAATACATTTCCTTAATACAAACACGAAAAAGTCTGTTTGTAAAATTTTAGGTGGGGTTTCTGATGCTGTATAGTTTCAGACTGTATGGTATAAGTATTTGCTGATAGCTGTAGCAATGTTAGTAATATCAAGACTATCACTGCATATCATCATAAACAGGATGGTTGTTCTTACAATACTACTGCTTTTTCAGTCCAGCTGTAATTATATCTTATGATTACAGTCGATAAAGATTTTGAAGTTGTAAGTTTGTTTTGAAGTAGTTGCAGGTTATTGTTTTTAATATCAAATAATTTACTTTTTTCGGTGTAAATTTAGAATAGATAATTATTTACTTCATTGTTCCGAACATTAAACAAGTTTACTATGGATAAGGTCAGTGTTGATTTGTTGGCAGAGTTACCATTTCATGATGTACATCTATCTCAACTTCGAAGGACGGCGAACTCAAGATTACATGATAACAATGAGCCACCTGAAAATCACACACCGCAACAATTAAATTATGCACAACTTTTGTCTAACGCGCCGGGGAATGAAGAGGAAAAAATGGAACATATGTTTAAAAACCATGTCCGGAAAATTATTACTCCAAACTCCGAGACAGAAGACATAATAGGGCACGACACAGCAATCACAGAAATACTTGGAGCTCTTATTACAATGTGTGATGTGACAAAACTTGTGCACGAGACTTTTCTATGGCGAGCTATGCTACTGCTGGGGTAAGATTTTATTATCCATTTACTGTATCCCTTTCCATTTATTGTATTGATATGCTATTATTATATTATCGGACCAATTATTTACTTTTTAAATTACTTTAAAAAGGCCAAGTGGAACCGGGAAAACTGCCATGATGCAGATATGTATTTCAAGAGCAGCTAGAGTACTGAACACAAATATTAGTATTTACCAGATATATCTTAGCCAGATACAGTCTCAGTTTGTCGGGGGGTCTGAAAAA
>VYYJ01005862.1:0-10329 GCA_021029165.1 Cyphoderus albinus
GTTATTGTCTCACCTGAATTGAATATAAATTAGGTTGGATTCGGGAAAAAATGTTTTTAAAAACTAAAAGTGGAAATGCACTGGATATGAAATGCTACATTACATGAATGCATAAATTTTTTTGGTCGAGTTGTGGAAGTTGAAGTGAAAAATATCCGTCATTGTGAAACTCAAGTTTTCTAAAATAAAACCCTTTTATTCTACCAGCTATTTGTCTTCTTCATCATTTTCTAATAACAGTCACATCACATCAGCATACTACGTTATATGATAATTTAATGGTTCTGGAGCTGGATGGAAATCCATTGATATAGATACATTGTCCGAATAAAAAAGTGGTTCGTTAAAAATTTAGATTTTTCCCTCTTTTTTCCCTTTATTCCACCGACGACGAACTTGCTTTACAAATTTCCATTTTCGGCCCAAAATTTGATATTGATAATAATTACAGAGGTCTAATTTTGCCAGAATTGACAACTGACGTTATTATAGGTACGTAAGTGGCAGAAGGCATTTTTATCGGGATTACGTAACTTAAGTGGAATTATTTTTGGAATCTAGATAAAAACTGGCAAGTCAAACTGGCAACTAGATTTGATAATGTATTGAATTAATTACGTATGCAAATTAGCAGGGAAACAAAGAAAAGGTAACTTTTTTTATGGCAGCGTTTATTTAAGTAACAGTTGTGTTTTAGCGAAAAAGGGTTGAGAAAAAAAATGCAGGGGAATTTCATCTGGGATCTGGGTTTCGCTGAGCATTTGAGCATTGAGCATGATGATGCACTTTGGAGATGAAAATCCTTTATAAAAAACCTGCGTCACGTCATATCGGCTGATGCCGATGAAGATGAACGATAAAGGAAAATGCGATGTGACGACATGATACGATTCATTTTTAAATTTTGACAGCTTTTCTTCAACATCCGTCCACTTCTCCATTTTTAGCTATCATCTGCCATTTTTCTTGTATTAAAGATGCAAATTTAATTTGTTTTAACCTTTTAGTCAATTTCGGGCAAAATATGAAGAGCAGAGAAGTTAAAAGTGACTCATTCATCTTATTTTAATTTAATCTCAATCAAAATCAGAATTCTTAAGAAAATGGGATTCCGTAAGAAATTTTCTTGGAACACCGGAAACTTCAGTCAGTCAGTACATACGTAAAATGATAAAAATCCTAAATGTGTGCATAATTTAAGTAAATCTGCGCCACGCAGACTGCTTCAGTTCGACAATCTTTTTTTTTGCAAAAATGAATGAAATATCTACTCATATATATGTAGACAGACTACTTTGTGTCAATCAACCAAACTACGCAGGAATATTTAAAAGAAAAAATAATTGGACACTATTTGAATTTGGACACTCTTTTAAATTGGAAATCTTAAATCATTACTAAACCGTCGTTTCCACCTCCACTTCCACATTTCAGTCGCTTTTGTCGTGTGTCTGTCACCAGAAATAGTTAAAATCTATTTTAATGGCGATGTCGAATAAGAAAAAATATTTTACAGCTTGTCTCGTTATTTATTAATATTTGCTATTAACGAGTGTTTCAAATATCGTATCCGGTGTGATATTCTAAAAGTTTTTCTCACCTTTTATACAACTTTTGTACAAATTGGATTGGTTTTTTGGTCTTTTGAGCCAGACCGGACCAGAGTCGTCCAGTCTGGAATCTATAAGTTTCTCCAGAAACTATAATTATAATTCTCTACCGCTTGAATATTTTCGCTGACAGTTGAGTAATACTGAAGTGAACAAAGCTGGGTTTTTTGTCACGATTGTAAAATATATTACGGGAAACATTTCCAAGCGTAAGAAACTGAACAGGTTGTCGCTGTATTTATTGCTACATAAACATATACATATTAGATTATACAAAAAATGATGATTATTAAAACACATTATTATTATTATTATGGTTATTGGTAGCTCCTAAAACTCCAGCGTATTTCCTGTTTCTTCGCCCTTCCTTCCATTTTTTAATTTCCAGGTACATACGTAGAAAGAAACCTGTGGTTTGGTTCTTTGGTCACTCTTATTTTTTCCACATTTTTTCTTCTTATTAGAAAAATGGTGTTAGGTTTAGGTAATAACAGTAATGATTCCATGAATATATAAATAAGAAAAGCTGGAGCAAACAGGCAAAATGTTTTCTCATTACTTATTCCAGTATCGTGTTTTCTATTTTTTATGTTCTTATGTAGTAAAGTATAAAAACACCCGATTGGCTCTCGCATTTTTTTCATATAGCACAAAATCACCAAGCAAAAGAAAAACATTTTTTTCAACTTCAACCTGTGTTGCTTTGCTAAATAGTGTTATGTAGGAGCTCATTTATTTCCTTTTTCATTTATTTATGGATTTTTCCCACTAGAAAAAGTACATTAGGTTTATTATTATAATATAACATCGCACTTTTAGAAATTATTAGCATTTTGTTCATTTCAATGAACGAAGGAGAAAAATGTTTTTTACCTCACTCATAGAATTGCATTCATTTTCATATTCATAAGAAGGAACAAAAAAACAAACTGAGCTTTGGAGCTAACTAACTTTTCTACTATCTCCGAACATTTTTGTTTGTTTGGTGGTGCTTGCTGGTACTTTATCTAATATTCATGGAGTGTACCAATGGCTCTTTTGCTCCCCATTTTTTTCATTCCCATTTTTATTTTCACTCTGCTAAATATAAACTCGACAGAGAGACGAGGGACGAGCGAGACAAGAAGAAGCGTCTCATTATTTTTCATTTTATTCCTCTCTGAGAGAAAAAGGACATTTTTGAGCTTGTCCGAGCCTCGTTTCGTTTCGAAAAGAGTTTTCGCTCTAGTACGTAGAAACACTCGTAGAAAAAACGGGGATGTTATGATGTGATGTGATGTGATGGATAATGATAACTTACCGCATATTGTTATATAACCGTAATAACAATAATGTATTCATATTTAAGCTAGGGTTATTTTTATGGGAGATAAAAGTGCGTACCGTAAAAAGGAGAAAAATAACTCGGTCCAAAAAGGCTAATAAAATCTTTCTGAAATAATAACCGACAATTTTACTGTTTGACAAAATTCAACCAAATCAAGCCCCACCAAGAAACCAACCTGGTATGAAATTAATTCCGTAATTTAATTAATTTTTCCAAAGTTGGACGTTCTGGTCTAGCAAATATCAAATTTTAAATTTTTACAGACTGGCCTATATTTTGAGGATTTACGGTATTCTCTATTTCATTTACCTTTTCCTCTGCATATTTCCAGTGTTTTCAATAATCTCCAAGAGTAATGCCTGTGACGCAATATTTACATACTTATCGATGCATTTTTTGAAAGTAAAAAAATGGAATAAATAAGATTGCGTGCTTCCTTCCTTTTTTCGCATTTTTTCCAGGTGTTACATTTACATTCACTTTACTTTGGTATTTTTTGGGGGTTCAGTCTGAGGCTCACTTCAGCTCATAACTATAACATAAAAATGTAAAATCGTTTCTCATTCCAATTATTTTATGTGTTTTAGAATAATGCATGCATATTTATTAGTTGGGAAAACGAATATTTGGAATATTATTGTATTACTATTGTTATTTAGACGATCGCGATCACATCACATTATAAATATCACTTATGGCACCATGATTGGATTTTGTTTGATGCATGTTTGTAAGAAAGAAAAAAAATTCAAAGGGTTGACGTTCAGCATTTTGCTTCGCTCAGGGCAAAATAAAAATATTTCATTTTGAGGTGGATGTGGCTGTGGATGTGGAGGTAGAGGTGAGCTATGACACTCTTTTGGTCATGGGAGAACGAAACGGAAGGGAAAAGGGGGAATGGAAACAGCCACATTTCTATTTTTCAGACATTGCTGCTCCGATAACAGATGACATTCCCTTCTTGTAAATAATAATAATGCGCATATTTTATTTTATGGGTATGTAATAATGTACTTGTTATTCAATGAGTGAGTGAGTGAACGAGCGAGTTGCAAGACAACCTGAGGTGAAATATGCTCCAAGCTCTTTGGAACAAAATGTAACCTCCACCTCCTGTGGAGAAGTTATATACAAAAGTTTCGCAAAAATGTTTCCAAAAATATTTTTTTCTTATATAATCTCGACTTGAGATCACAATTCCCGATTATTAGACATAATGAGTATTTACGGTTTTTATAAGGAAGGAAGTTGAAAAATGTAAACTTTTTTTTCTCCAGATTTTTGCCTGAATCCAAGATGAATATCTTTCCAAAGAGAAAAGATTTTCTTTCCAAAATAAATTATTGCGTTCTAATGAAAATCGTAAATAATAAAATAACCAAGGGCAGAATTTGCTTCCAATTGTGGAGAAAAATTTCAAGCTGTATAATGCTAAAATTGGCGCAAAGGAGGAGAAAAACGTTTCTAGTTTCTAGAACCAACTATAAAAACTTTTTTCGACCATTTGGAAGAATGAGGAGCCAAAGGGCAATTTCTTTGGAGAATGACAATTGCAACATGAAATTTCACCATAAACCATTAAAATTAAGCCACGAAAATTTTATACGACCCCTTTTGACTTTCTACTCCATGACATGAGACGTTTCTCCTGCCTTTCTTCTAGTAATTAATAAATTGAATGACCTCCTCGTTTTCCCGGAGCCATGAAATAAAAACGAACTGAAACTGAAACTCAAATGTCTCGGACTTTCAAAATCCACATGCACAACAAAACTAGAAAGAAAATTGGGTGAAAATGAAAACAATAATTCTACCGTGGAAAATAAAATGAAAGCACGAAAATTTTTAATTGCTCTGCTCACTCGACTTCTGGGAGAAAAAACTCGAAAAAGAGTTCAAGAGAAAATGAAATGAAAATTTCTCTGTAGAAAGCAAAATAAAATTCTCATTCTATAATAAAAGCTCTAAATATCTACTATGAGAATTTTCCACGTTTTATTAATCATCATCTAAGGTACTTAAATAATAATAATATCAAAGCTCATAAAGTTCAAATCCCGGCTGACGAAAGAATAATTATTATTATAATGATATAATGCTCCTAATACCTTTATAAATAAGCACATTAAAGCCCAAATAAAATAAACATTTTCTTCTGCTTCGAATCTTTCGTGTTTCTTGCATACACACGATGACCACAAATGACGAATTTGCACAAATTTTCCAAGCCACGAATTTTCTTTCTTTGGACGAAATGTAAAAGCAAACGGAAGGGTCAATTTTATTGCACTTGATTTAGTTCCATTGCAGATGCCGTAAGCATTATGAAAATAATAATAATTATTATTACGATACTCGTGTGTTATTACAGCCGCAGTGTGTGAACAAGACACAAATGCATTTAATGTGTGTTATTCGGACCATTTTAGTATAAGGTACTCTAAACGTTTTTGCAGTTGTTGCAGTTGCTTTGCTCCACGTCTACGGCACTCATTTGACTTCACTACTGTAGTGAGAGGAAAGGATTGTCATGTGATGTGGATGTGGTGTCATGTCATGAAATGCATCTACTTACTAGTACATTGTAACACGCGTGTTAATAATATCATGTTTGCATCTCCTTTAATTGTGGGTTTCACTCTGCAACCAAATGCAAAAGCAGAAGCAATAGAAATATGCTTGCTAAGCAAAGACTGCTCCAAATTCATTATATATACATATACAGGGTCTGTCAGAACTAAAGCCCATACATCGTTATTTTCAAGTTTTAATGGGGTTGGGGTTATCCATCCATGGCAGAGCATTTTAGTTCTGACTCTGACACATCCTGTATAGGAATAAGCATAATATGTTGTAAAGCAGAAATTTTCCAAGTAAATTGGAGAAAATCAAACGTATTATTGTTAAGAGTGCTCATAGAGATCGCGGGTCATTTTCTGTGCGATGATGATGATGATAAGCTCCTGTTCACACCTCCTCTCCTCTGTGACTAATCTCTTTTTTGCGTTTGTTTTATTCTCCCTAAAAACCTCCACTTTTCCCTTTCTTTCTTATGCATTTATGAAAAGAAATGAGCTCAAACAAGAAGTGAGCATTTATTTATTAACTACAATACCCTAAAATCAGTAAAGTGCATTATTCCTCTGTAGTTATCAACTGATAATTAAAATCAAATGGAGAGCATAATTTTTGGGGGAGAAAATTTGCATTTTGTGTCCACATACACCAAATTGCACATCATATGATATGATACGATGCAATTATTATAAAAACGATGAAATTCATCATCAAAATTTTTTCTTGCCTTTTTCTCTTATATTATTTTATGAAACGATACAGAGCTATTATGAAAACCACCTATCTGCTTAATAAGGAAAATGCTCCTTCTAGGGCTGAAAATATCACGCGGCTCCCAAACTTTACACATAAAAATCACCCTCATCTTTTGTAAGTAGTTGTATGTAGCTCTTTTTTGCATATTTAGTAATATCGTAGATTGTAAATGGATCCATCATTTTTTCTACAAACGAAACTGAACAGCCTTTAGCCTTGCTTCATCTCATTCATATAATGTAATGTAATAGTATTGCCATTATTCCGTTCAATTCACATCTACATCTAATGTAAGAGAGTAACGTAACAGGCGACCAGGCGAAAATAAAGAATTTTCCAAATGTTCACCACAAGAGCAAAATCACGTCCTTACTTGAAAAACTGTTTTTTATTCAATATTAAAAAGTCCTTTTTTCCTTTGGAGTTGTTGGAGAATGGGAACGTGGCCGTGACGTCGCATTTACTTTAATGTTTATATTTCAAATATCTTGGTTGCAAGCCGCCCTCAAAAAATTGCTCCATCTAAAAATGTCTTGTTAAAAAGAGCAGAATCGACAAATGGAAGTTAATTTGACGAAAAACACCATAAAATTGCATCCATTAAGTCAGCGAGTGACAGGGAAGTTCTGAGCTCCCATTAATGAAATATTTTTTTGGGATTCAAAAGAACTCGCTTGCTTTTTATTGTTGGATAATTAAAATTTAAAATGGGCTTAATTCAACTTAACTCGACTTGATAGACATAATAATAATCTCGAAAAATAAATTTAAAAATCTCAATCCGTACATAATCATAACGTGGCTTATACCCTGAGAGCCTGGCTCTGGCTTTCATAATCTTTAATCATGTGCAAAAAAAAACTTGATGAAGCACAGTTTCACTTAATTTATTGTTCCATGAAAAAATATTCACGATTTGATATTTACAAGCAAAACAACAACCCCTTTACTTTGCTTCAACATTTTTTAATGGTTTTGGCGTATTTTTTGCAGATTCAAGACTTTGCCATAATTTTTGTCACCATTGCCATTTATTACCGTTCTGATATCACAATCACAATCACATCAATTATTTTTTATTGAGCTCAATTTGAAAAGATTTGAATAGAAAAAGGAGTTTTTTCAGCAAGGTCATCACTTTACATCAGCAAAAGCAAAAGCAGTAACAAAATTATTTTTTTAGGGAACTCCTCTTCAATTAAGGAAGGATAAAAATTAAAATGGCTACAAAAAAAGATGCAAAGAAGTGAAATCAGACTTTTAATCTTAATTGACGAACATTGTTTGAAAATTCAAACTTGAAATGAAACTCGACTCAGTCAGCAGGAAGCCGCATTACTTTACTTTGCTGACTGCTGACCTGCCCAAAACTCTACCGCCTTAAGTTACAATGATGATAATGAATTTAACTAACTAATGTATAATAACCTGAATCGCGACTTCTTTTTGCGACTAATTTTCTAGTTCATTTCACTTTGCGAATATTTAATCTCATTAACTTTTCTAACTTGATTGCTTAAACAGCCATAAAAATAATAGAGCGACTGTCAAATTTTTGAAAATATTTTTTATTTTCTAACTTTTCAAAAGCTCCAATTAATTTTTGCGATACAATATGAGACATGGCGCTTCATTCAGCAGAATTTAATAAGCGAAAAAAAATATTTTGCAATATATAAAATAATATTCAATTATAATGATGTCATGTGGATGTGACGATCGGCAAATATTTATTCCAATTTTCTTGCCACTGTATCAATATCATTTCCTCTGAAAAGGAATTGTTTAAAACAGTTTTACGATTCTGTATCATGCAATTTGACCCGAAGCACTTTGAGTTCATTTAACAATGTGATGGTGTCATTAGACTATGTACATAAGCAAATCATCCGAAGCTTCAAAAAACTTTTTGCTTTGCTCGAAACATTTTATTGAGATGCAATAAATCGTGGAATGCCGAACTGCACAAAACAGAAACTTCATATCATCATCATATCACCGTTTTCAGAAGGCCGACATTTAAGAAATAATTTTAAATAAAAATTAAACGAGCTCGCTGAACGATTGCAACAAACTGAGTCACATGTTGCAAAAGCCGGTCTCTTATTTATATTCTATTATAATAATGTATATATTTTTTATACACAGTGCGCTGCTACATTTTTTTTTCTGTTGCACTTAAATATTATCTGACGAAAACAAAAATTTAAATCAGGTCGGTCAATAAACTTGTTTCGACTCAGTCAGCCATCAGCATCAGCACATTCATCTCCTCATCTCTTTCTTTTTCACTTTTCTTTCTTTTCAATAAAACAAAAAGAATCCGCTGAGTATCAGCTTGCAAAATATTTTTTTTAAACTGACGATGACTAAAATTTGAGTAATTGGTGGAAGTGGAAACAAACGAAATCATTTTAATATAATAAATCATTATTCTGCATTATATTACAATTGACACAATGCATCATTTTTGAAAAAATGAAATGGTTCAGATTTCAGTTGAGTAAAAGTACATAGCAATAAAGAATAAAATTTAATTACAATCTCTAAACTCGCTCTTCCTAAATCATCAAAAAATTCTGTGTTCAGAGTAAAATCATAAAATGAAATGACAAGCTGTCAGGGAAAATTCAGTGACTTGTTGCAATTAAAATCTATACTACTATAGCACAACTTTTGCCATTTTATACACACCGCTCGAAGGAAAATCCTTTATTGCCAAATATTTGCACTTTTCTCTAATAGCTCAACTTTTATTTCAGATCATTTCATTTCATTGCATTATATTACAATACTAGCGCCATTTCTCTTCACCAAAATCTTTAAGTACATACAATGTGCCAACGTTGTGGTCACCAGCGACCAAAATCAGATAAATAAAAATCCAGTACAAGACCAACGAAACTTTTTTTTCGAATTAAAAAAACCAGCTTGATTTTATTTAGTGACATTTTTTCCAATTCGCAAGCAAGCGAGACACTTTTTGTTGAAAATGATTTCGATCAAAAACGAAAAAGGCATTGCTCCTCCAAATTGAATCTAGACTCAATCCGCTAATTGCTTTTGTTGACAGTTACAAAATCACATCATCATCATGCACAAGGAAAAGAGATTTGTATTCCGAAAAAAATCGTTTTTCTTTAAAAGGTTTTCTTTAAAAGACCAAAGAGCTGAAGATTCAAGATGAATAACGAGTTTCAGGTTCAAGTGTTTCGAAGGCAGGCAAAAGGAAATCTATAGCGGCTTAACTGTTACGATTATGATTATTATTACGATTATCATTATTTTCTTACAATAAAAAGTCTCAGGCTTTGGACGAACTATGTAAATTTTTTGGTATGATGGTGTGATAGGTGACAAGAAAAAAACTCGCTTACATTACATTAGATTGAATCCACTCTGACTCTTATAAACCATCATACTCAAATTTAATGGTTGGAGTTTGTCTGTGACACTGACAAAATAAATAAAATCGTAAGATGATGTATATCCAAAGTGACATTTTTCAGACTATTTAAACGTGCAAAAAAGCCAGAGTTTGTATAAAGTAAGAGGAAAAGTGGATTTTATTGACTTATTGTATTTTGTACCTACTCAAAGTCTTAAAAAAGTGAGTAATGGGCCACAATCATTTTATTCACTTTTATAGACCTTTGATTCTATTATTTTGTCCTTTAAACCTTATCAAGGCTTATCAGTGCGCTCCATCATGAAAATCAAACCTGTCGCACACCCTTGTGAGCATTTACTTTATATAAACAGATTAGATTTCACATTTTCCTCAAATCGTCTCAAATTTTATTTTCTTGATACTATTTTCGTTGTAATAAAAAATATTCTTAGAATTCTTAGCAGAATAAAAAGGCGAGGTCGAGGTCGTCTGCTAACTGCTACAGCTACATGCTAACGACGTATTAATTCATTATTGTCTTGTTCCTCGCTATTATTTAGTATCAAACAAAAATATCCGTTGCTTCTTCCAAGATCTTGATTTTGAACATCCAACAATATTTTTTTCTTGTTTTATACACTACTATAATAAACCAATAAAACGAAAAA
>VYYJ01005863.1:0-10329 GCA_021029165.1 Cyphoderus albinus
AATTACGTATGCATATTCATCATCATTTTTTTCTTCACCTTTGTTTATTTACATTTATAGCACGTTTCTTTCCGGAGAAAACTGGAGAGTTAATAAAAAGCAAGTTTATTAGAACACGACATGAAACACTTTTTTCCTTACTTTTATGAGCACGTAAAAACAAAATAAAATGAAAAACGGGAGCGAAGCGAAGCCAGAATAAACCTTGAGAGTTTCGGGTAGATATAGTAAAGCAAAAAAATGACAATGAGGAATTGGAAATACAAACGGAAGAAACTGCGGCTCCTCCACCTCTCGCTGTGCTTCGCTCCTATTTCATTATTGTTTTGTAGCTGAAGCATATTTACGTATTTCATAGACAAGGAAGAAACGTATGCAACGCACCTCAATTCCACATTATAAAAATCGGGATGATATGATGACAAGAGGAAAAGTCTAGGGAAACTTGTGAGATAGAATGGAGAGAGAAACACGGAAAAAGAAGAAAAACAAATACCTCCTCGCAATCCCCGTCTCCCCTTCCATTTCCACTGTCGCGTATTTCCTTTTTGTAAAGTTTTTTTTTTCATTTCGCAACGATACACCACGGCAAGAGAAAAAGCGAAGACCTGTCAAAGTTGGCGCAATAATGCGTAAAAATAACTTTTGCTTCGCTCCCTCTATCTACAGAATCTATCTTTGTAAAATATTTTATATACAGCTGAAAGCAGAAAATTTGTTGAAGCGAAACAATGTTTAGAAGAAGATGGAAAATTGGAAAGTGAATAAATTTTAAAAGATGAAAGTTCACAATTTCAGGCGAATTTGCCGACAAAAGAGTTAAAACATACGGCACGGCATAAATATTTTTACTAAATCGGAATGAGGTTACGAGTGGCACGAACTGTGGAGGGTGAAAAAAATAGAAGCACACGTTTTTTTAAAATAAAAATACCTTTAGAACAGGAAAAGGTAAACAATAGAAAAAAGTGGACCGGGGCCGGCTTTGATTCAATTTCACTTGTTTACATTTTGACCGGAGGCACGAAAACTACAAACGTTTGATATGACGAACAGCTAAAAAATAATTGCCTGCATGAATGGACACGGACATACACGCGGTTCATTGCACTGTGGACCTTTCCAAGGAAAATAATTTAATAAATTCTACCTATTTCTCACCCACGGCTCAACTTTCCTCGCCACGGGAGAGAAATTGCTTGCCAATTCTACTTTTCAATAATATGTCATCCGTCCATGCCAATTACTGATACAATCAGAATGAACACCGTCAGTTAGCTTCACACTTGCATAATTCATACTGAAAACTGAAAAGTAGTAGCTTTCTGTTACGGCTTCTTTGTACTTGCCCTGCCCCGGTGTTCTAGTTCTAGGTTCACACTAATTGTAATTTGATGTGATTGATAGAACATTCTGATAAAAATACTTTTTTCATAACAGAACTTCCCTCCTCTCACTTGCCACTTTTACTACACATTTGAGAGTAGGCAGTTTTAGTTTTACTTTTGCAAAACAAGACCACTTTCTCTATATTCACATCATCACATCAAAGCAAACCAACTTCATCGCATACTTTTTGTTTTTGTTGGCGGCATCGTTTTTCTTTGTTTTCCTGTTGTTATGTTATGTTTACATTTGGTTTGGTTCAGCCACTAGAAAAACTTTTTCTAATGTCATTTGCTTCGTTTCGTGGCGTTTCTTCTTTCACTTCTCATATGCTACTATTATTATTATATTGACGGTGAAAATCTCAATTTGCACAAGTTGCAACGAAGACGAAGAGAGAGTGAAAAAATGAAAGGTGCCTAGAGCTTTTCTATCACCATTTTGTAAATATACTTTGAGTCAGGCGAGCATGAACTAATTTTTGTCTGTGTGATTGTAACATTGGTATAGTCCTCTAGGCAATTTCTCTCCCTCTCTTCTAAAACGTGTGCGTGGCTTAACTCTAGAAAACGGAAAAGAAATTGTGTAGGGTGATGGCGGCAGATAGAAAGTGCCTGTTTTGCGTAGATATATTACACGGTTCACGTTCACCCACAAAATATTTACTTTTGTGGTCAGGTTTCGCAGTGCCGAATGACTGACTAACCGACTGAACTGAAAATACTGGAGCTCGCTTTCAAGATTGTTTACTACTACTATGAAACGAAATGAAGGCGAACTTTTTTCAAACAGCGACTTACTTCACACTTTCATAATGTTAACGGCGACGATGTTTCACTTCTCATGGTTGTTGTTTGCTTCCAAAAAGAGATAGCAGAGTCATTGCATGTCGTATCTTTTAAACACAGCTCTTTCATAGTTCCTCCTATCATCATCAATTTCAACGGGAACAGAGAAAAATTGAAAAGAACCGCTTGTCTATGCCAGTGTAGGTTAACGAAGAAAAATAGTAAAATCGATTTTTTCGTCGTGTTTTCTTTCTTTTCTTATGATTTTCGTTCTAACGTATTTTTCTCATGTTCACTTAAAATCTACGTGTGTACTAGTGTAGGTTTATAACTTTGGCAAAGACTGAGAACTTTGCCATCGCTTTGTTTCAGGGTGGTTGCTTCCATTATTAAAGAGCCTAAATTGAATATAAATGTAGCTTGAGAACAAAAGCAAATTCTGAAATTTTCCTATAAATACTTTAAATGTTTACATTCTGTATTATCCTACAATCTTCGTTACCTAACCAAATTCTTATATAAACCATGAAAGTTCGATATATTCTGTACTTCAGTACTGACCTGAACAAACCGTTATATCAAATAAAATTGCCATTTTAAACGACGCACTTTTATCGTGACGCGTTCATCTCTTAAATATTAAACTAGGGTAAGCAAGTTTTAGTATTTTCCCATATTTCGGATATGCCACAATTAAAAGTAGATCGTAATGGTCACATAAATACATTTGTTTCCAGTACCTTCACTCCAGTAAAGTCAAAAGTAAACAATGAATTTATTTTCGTTCACAGAATAGGAAAATAAAGCTGCAGTAGTATCCTATGCTTATTATTTAACGATTGTTTACATTGTGTGTGGCTACTGGGGATGAAAAGCAGGTGATAAAATATATAGAACGGAAATTAGCTTTCTTGGCTGACGACACACGAAAACGACTCTCTCCACTCAATTTAAATGTTGTACACAGTCTGGAAGAAAAGTTGGAGGGAAATGATATGAAATCTCTTTCATTCCCTCCGCTCCACTCCACTACTTCAAGAACATTGGCATGCAAAAACTGTAAAGTGGGGAGATGACAAAACTTAATGCATTTCGAAAATGGAGTTGTATTTCACTTTTGTTTCTGTGNGTTATTTGTTCTGTATTCATTTGCGTCGCACTCTTAAAGTAACACATTTTCAGATTTTGTTTCTCCATCTTGAAGAAATTCAAATGTAATTCATTTTTGCCGTTTTGCTATACATTTAGTTGTTTCCCGCTGGCCAGACGTGGGAAGGAGTGAAATGAAGAAGAATGATGACGAATGACAAACTAAACAACCGGAGCCTGAGTCAAGACAAAGGAAAACAACTTCCTTACTCATGTGCACACCAGCAGTATAATTTCTGAGTTCACTCACCATTTTCTTATCTACAGTTTTACCATGTGTTTTGATTGTAGTTTCCTTGAAAAAAAAGAAAGCAGAAAAATATGGTTTTACGAGTGGTTGGGCGGAAGGATTTTTTCATGCAATTTTCTCTGACACGACATGCCCTTTTTGTCTCAGCAAAAATCTCAGATAAATTACTATGCCACAAGCATGTATTCAGCCGCAGTCGGCAGCAGGCAGTAAAAACACATTGTTTATTTATTTCATTTTCTAGGAATTTGTGTCCTGTGTACTTTGCAATGTTGCATTCAAAAACAAGGTAGTTCTGGAAGCAGTTCCCGTTTCTGTCTTTTATTGCGCTCAGAATCTCCGAGTAATTTTCCCTTTCTTGTCATCTTCATATCCTGATCACTTCATTTCTCATCGAGCTTCTTTTGTTTCTGTGCTCTCTTGGAATGGAGTAGAGTTGGAGAAGAAAAATGAGACTGAGACGAGAGAAAGGTTTGCCTTTGACTATTTTTACCTACGACGTATTTCGTAGCTACCCATTCGTGTTGCTTCGTCTTGGTTTTTCCCTAATCAGTTTCAATTTTTAATGCTGGAATGAAACAGCAACCGCAGCAAAACTAAACCAAAGGCTTCATGCATTCTTTTTGCTAAACTCTCTAGCTCCAGATATCACTAGTCGCTTGCTGATGTTTCTATTACTATACATGCAGGTAAGGAAGAAAAGGTGGATTTGCATCTTAAAGCATTTTCTATAAATTGTCCAAGTTGCTGACTATTCACTTTGTCCTTGTATCTTTTCATTTGCCCACTTCTTACCCTCTTATTCAGAACGGGATGAGTGCACTACTTTTATTTTTGCACACAAGCAGCGACTCCCTTTCTTTCATTTCTTTTCTTTTCCATTTCATTCATTCGTGGCCCATTTTTAAACTGGACGAAGTTGTTCATGATAAATAAGAAGAACGTACCTTCTGGTCATCTATTATGTATTATTGTTTTCTCCTTGCCGGAAATTAGGCCACGAACGAATAAAAAAATATGTGAAAGTCAGTAAGTAGGTATTCTCGTTAGTTTCATTTTTTCCTTAAATGGAACAACCGAAATGGAAAAACTGAAAAAGCGAAGAAATGTTTTCTTTTCATTTTATTATTTTTTCATTCTCATGTGGCTGTTATTTGTATGAAACGAGCTGTGTGTATGTAGTAGGAAAAAATAATAAATGATTTCCTTGCTCTTACTTTTATCCAGCTTTTATTGCAACAAGATAACGTATGCGAAGTAGTTACTCCCTTGCAAGAGCAATAATAGTAATTTTAAAAATATATAATAAAAGCAAAGCGCACACCGACCGCCCGGCAATGACGATGTGCACTTTCGGTGCACTGTTTGCTTTATTTTACTGGGGCGAGTCAGTGTCTGAACTGAAATGAACAGAATGAAGCAAATTCGTCGTTGTCGTAATAAAAAATGGAGAAGGAAGAAAGACTCTTCCTTCAATCCAGTAGCACAGCATCAGAAACACCAACAATAGTAAGAAACGATGCGACGTATTGTGTCTTGTTGTCTCGTTCTTTCTCCTCTCTACTTTATCTCTTTCAAGAATACCTACTCAGCCGACATATCATCATCACACACCAGAAATATATTCTTATATTCTTCCAACTTGTTACATAATTTTGCAGTATTTTTTACATAACAAAACTATTTGAAGTTTTTTCGGTGAACTCAACTCTTTTCTTCATGCTGGTTACAGTTTGAGTTCATAAGAAACATTTACAGCGCTGACCATCCCCTTCCTCCGGGCTGAAAAAAATGCTATCGTATAAGGCATCTGCTTTTTAGTTTGCTTCACATCGTTTTTCTTTAATAGCCGTTCCCTTTCGCAAAAATACCCACTCGAGTTCCCTTTCTCTTTTTTCAAAGAAGACACGGTCTGAAGAGGAACCTCTTCTTTCCTCTTTGTCTACCCTCAAGTGTGCATCTGATAAAACTGTGATGATGACACAATAAATAAAAAAGAAAAACACATTATTTGTTTTTCATAAAGTGTTTTGCTTCCCATTACATTCGGCTCGACTCAAAACATTACGCAAATTTTTTGCCTACGCACAAAACAACACAAACACAAGAATGCTTAATGTTCCCTACTTTTTTTCAACTATTCTTTAAGAAAACATTTAAAAGTAATTTATTTTGTCACAGTAAAAGCAGGGAAGAGAATGAATGGGATTTTGAATGGATGGACAAAAACCGGCACTATATTACACAAACTATAAAATATTACTACAACTTGTACAGGTACACATTGCTACCAAAGGAAAGAAAAAAAGAAGTCTGACAGGTTAACAACACAAAAACATCAATAATAACAACGAGGCATAATATGTATTATATGAAACCTACTTTACATACTTAACTCAAAGAGCAAAAAAATCTGTTCCTCGCGGGCGAACCATTTGCGCTTCTTGAGTCTTTATTCTGTGAAAAAGACGAAGGAGAACAAGGATAGTTAGTATTAATGATAATGGGACAAACAAGCAAACAAAGATTTTACCAAGCCCATCTTCTCCACTGAACAAAGTAGACGAAAAAATATTGCATTAGCCAGAACTGAAAAGTGTATCTTTTCGTTACTACCTACGCGTTGAACATAATTGCAGGACCACAAGAGAAAAACGCAAGGTCTGGTTAGTTAGCAAGTAAAGTTTCAGTACAACCGTTTGTTACAAATCATCATAAGTATCAGCAGAATCAGCAGCGATACATTCACATGATGATGTCATGTAATAAAATATTTACTAAAGAGACAGTTCCTCTTTTTTCTCTATTTTATCATCTTTCGCATTTCATTGTGAATTGCTGAATGGAAGTTAAGTTAGTAGCTTACGTTTACAGTGGAGTCAGTTGTGGATGTGGCAGTGGCAGCCCGAAGCCTCGATTACTACCACCACACCACCAATGGTTTATTATGAATGAATGAATTGACAGAATGAATGAATGAATGAATCACTCAGAAGAGGAGAATACCATTCATAAAATTATTTTTCGTCGGTCCAAAATAAATAATAATACACGACAGTCCTGTTTAAAATTCAGAGAGAGCGTCCATTTAAAAGAGCCACCTTGCTTGCTTTTGTTGTTTGCTCATGAATTCGTCGACTTCTCCCCTTTGCACAAAAGACGAAATCTATTGACACTTTAAATTCTCTTTGTTTGCAATGAGAATTTTCAGACAGTCATCTCACTTTGCTTAGCCAGTTTCTTGGAAGATAAAAAAAATGAAAGAAGTAAAAGGTTTTACGATGTAGCTTTTACTCGAAAAGTATTCACTTCCAGCAGAAATTTATTGCAGTGAGCAAACTGTCCGAAATTGTTATTCACTCACAATAAAATACAAAAATTGTATGAAAGAAAGAAAACATGAATGATGATGAGAATGGCGATAACTACACCAGTATTGCACAAAGAACAAAAATGGGAATAAATCTATCGAGTTTCACTCAATGTTGTGTATCTATTCACCTTTTGAGAAAAGCACTCATTCCAATTTGTGAGGACCAGTTTTTATTCAGAGATATTTTGTAGCTTTTGGGCATTCAGGAGGTCTGTTTCATTAAAATGAGTATTCTATCATATTTTCCAGCTTTTCCAGCAACAACGTCAAGTGTTTCCTTAAAAGCTCCTCATTTCTTATTTTGAACTTGAAGCACATTATAGAAAAGTTATTGCCGGAGGAATGTGAAATGAGTTTAGTTGGAGGCACACTCACACTCGTGTAAGTCGTTTCAGAAATGTCGAAGGCAAAGGCAAAGAACTTCTCAAGAAGAACACTAATGCGCCAAAGTCATTAACGAAAATTAATTATTCCGTAATAATTAAGCACTCTATATAGCTTAAGGCATAGAAACATTGCTTTATTATAGAGTTACGATGACTGGTTACGTAATCCAGTCGCCGTAAAATATTACTTATAAAAGACATACATCTTTGCAGAATACAAACAAAGGTCCCGTACACATTCGGATCGCGCTACAGAGGGCTAGTGCTATGCTTTTCTCTTCACAGGAAACTAGGAATTCATTCCAATGAATCAAACGTAATGTCATTTCAACGGATATCGACTTTATTTTCACGTTGAAAGTTCGATTCCAAATGCAGAAATTTTGATTTTAATTAATACCAAACCTTTCCACGTTTCAATTTGTTTACCCCTCGTACCCAATAACACGAGTGTTGACCTACTAATGATATCCGATAAAGTCTCTCTCAGACCACGGATACAGCTTACAGCCTAACCACTTTCTGCCCTGACGTTCATAAATTATTTGTGTAAAAGTTACATTTTTAAAAACTTCCAATTTCCTCTCGTCCATTAGAAATTACAACATACAAAATATAACTCAAACGAAGTGACTCTTGGATCCTGCTGACGTACAAAGTGTTTTTGGTTCGCCCGTAGATATTAACGAATTGCATTGTAGAAAATAAATTGACCCTAAAATTCAAGTGTATATTTTACCAATAGCAAACTCGCTGGTGACAAGTTAAACTTTCTTCGTCACGATTTATTACATTGCAAAACCGTATTTGGAACTACTAACCATGCTACTTTCCCAAAGCAGTAATAATTTCGAGTGGCGATCATCGATGCTCACCTGATAGGTTCTATGTTACTGCTATTGATGGTAATCCATCACATACCGTTTTACGAGTTCACATCAAGGTTAATAATTATCCGCAGTAATAATAATCAACATAATTTATCCATTCCCAATGTTTGTATGCTACATCATCTACCTACCAAGTGTAAGAAAACGTTTTCAGGTTGTTTTTTCTCCGGGCCAGTACTTATTTATTTACTGTGTTTGTGTACTATGATGATGGTTATGTGGCAACATTTCTTATTAAATATTTACTAGATGAGTTCTCAAAATAACGGTGGTGCACTATGGGAAGTAATTCGAAGTGAGCAGCGGAGAGGAATGTGTGAATGAGTGGGTGATGCAATGACGACATTTGAAAAGCCGGCGCGACATTACAGTGACACATCTTTTTATACTTTACTGTGCTCTTTATACAGGTAAAGCTGCCTTTTCACATTCTTGGAAATGGTAGAGGTGATATGAAATGATTATTATTACGGCGATGGCTAAATATGACAAACTCATCAAAAGAAATAATTAATGTGCCAAACAGTGAAATACTTTTGGAAATGGGAAAGAAGCATTTCATCTGCAAACAATGTGGCTTGATTTTTAACCTTTATGGTGGTCTAGAAAACCGAAATAAACACACTGTATTGTATATGGAAAACTCTGCCTTGTGCAAAAGAATTGAAATGAATAAATAAAGTAAACAAAAAAGAGTCAATCCGGCGGTTGTGTGTATTTATACACAATTACAAAATGACATGACCACAGGTCAGCACCAGTACCGCTATAACAAATGAAAGGAATCCGTTTGCTTATCATCAATGGTCTGTAATTAAGCTGGACATAGTGTCCTAAATAGTTTCAATAAATCATCGTTAATCATCATTATCATTCTTATCTACATCATTCCTAACCGTCTTAATTACCCCTCTTGTCTATTTCCAGCTGCATTATTCAACCATTCCTCTACAATTTAAATGGCATCTAAAATTCACGCATGCCAAAAACAACAGACTCTATGGAAAATATTTTTGGACTTGGGTCGCCAGACAATATAACGTAACATAACCCATTTTGGAACATGCCACGTCCATAATTTGAATATTATCCGACCAGACTGTAGCCTAATACGCACTGTATATTAATTAATCACCCGTGTAAGTTTCCCTTTCTTCTGAGTGCGCACATACTCACGTCCACATTAACGAAGCAATGCTCTTTTGCGTGACACCGTTGTTCCTAATGTCATTGTTCTTTCAGCCAGTTAACACATTTCAATTAGACGTTTTATGTTACACAATTACGCAAAAAGGTTGTTAGTTAAAAGCATAAGCAAAGGAGTGAAGGCGAAGGTAGGTCACCTGCGCCGTGCCCACTTGGAGAAACGTATGTGCACTGTATGTGAGTACAACGGGTAATTAGAGAATCTCAAAAGTAAAGAGTAAAATGCTACTCCGCCAAGAAGTCACTTTCCAAAGCTTAACTTTAATGTTTAAGTACAGCTACCAGTACTACCACCTTTATTACTGTTTAGTACTATATATTACGCTTATGTTTCCTGGTACGTTACTATTTTACTATACTGTGCTCCACTTATCGTTTTTATTAGTGTAACGGATATTATTATTATTATAATTTACGCCTTTAAGCGAAATACATTTGCACACTTTAAAAGGACGTAATCTTCACACGGTTGAATTCCTTCTGAACCCTTGTAAAAGTTTGATCTGATGAAATGAAAGTATTTATTTGTGCGTGAATGCACTAATTGAATGACAGAAACAGAGACTGTTGTAATCGTTCGATTTCCGTTACTTTTACCAAAAGCAATGTTCAGCTTGAATAGTTAGTACGAAAGATTGACTCACGTATTTATTTATAGTTCGTACGGTCTCATTTCGTCATTCTCATCATGGGATACAAAACGCAGGTAAACAAGAAGTTAATGCTTTATTTGTTACACAAACCCTTGAAGTAATAAAGAAGCATATTCATTACTGTAAAGCACCAACCACCATGCGAATTGTGTCATTTCCATTTTCATGTAATAATTAACAACATTATTATTAATTGGTGGGTTTTGGACGATATTCAAGGAAATCATTTTTATTTATTGAGCCGAGCT
>VYYJ01005864.1:0-10328 GCA_021029165.1 Cyphoderus albinus
TCATTGCGGAAATAACCTGTGCAAAATATCAATCCGTAATTGAAACATTTTCATAACTCTAACTTCATCCTATTCCCGCGTCATATCGTACTTAACGATACTTATAATCCGCGTTTTTTCAAGACATATTTGTGAGAAAATAATAGAGTCACTTTTCTGATGTGTGATGCAAGCAATCAGGTTCATTTACAAAAATGGCATGTATAAATACTCAAGATGGTCAACTCACATCAGTTCTGAATAACGCTAAAATTCTAGTTAGACATGTCAATGGGTTTGTTTGACGATAGCAAATAGGTGAACATAATAAATATTTTATGAGAAAATAAAAACACAAAATTTTAAATGTCAAAGCTTTCCTTTCATATTTAATACATTTGAGAGTGTAGAATGTATTTTTCATTTAACAAGCTAAATCACTCAGATTTGCAGCAATTTTTATATGACTGACCTAACTAATATTTATAATTACAGTTAGCTAATGGAATAAGTAGAATAATCTTGACTTTAATCACACACAAATGGTGGTAACGTTTTTTGAACTTTCTAAGCTTAGGACAATATTTATTTATTTTGATTTTATAGGGTCAATTGTTGAATATATGTAAATATAAATTGTATGATTTTATGAGAGATTCAAACCTAACAAAGTGACCATCTATCTGAAAAATTTGATTGTGTATTGTTTGAGTTTTGCGCTATAACACAGCCACACTCTTGTATTTGTGCTAGAATACTGGACGGGTTCAAGGACGTTCGGGGTTGTACTGTACAACTTGTACAGCAGATCCGAAGTGGAGTTAATTGTCACAGATGTAAAAAATACAGATCAACCTATACCAACAATAAAATAAAATTTAAAAAATATACCCTTTGTGTATATTGGTCTACGGAACTCTGGGAATGGTTTATGGAAATTCGAACGAGTTTCTTATTACCATCAAGAGCAACGCAACGTCGTTCTGCAGATGAAGCAATGGTTTCAACGGGAGTTTCGGTCGTAGCCAATTTTGAAAGTGAAATTTGGCAATGCGAACTATTTTGATTGGTTGACCTCTTTCACTTTCCTCGAGACGAGCATAGGTTGGACCTTGAACGCATTGCTTTTGAATTAATATCTTGATCTCAGTGTACAAAACCAACAATCGAAACAATGTCTCTATTTGCCCAAATAACTCGCTTTCACTCACGTCGTAGCTTATGTAATTACTTTAAACAATCATCAAAATAATTAAATTCATTTATAACTATCGTATATCATATCAAATATCAAGTCGTTTTCCATAAGTGATCAAAACACCACGTGTAAGATCTTGACGTCACCAATAAAGTACGAAACAATCTTGAGGAGTAAATCTAACTAGATGCTCTAGTGCAGTGGTATGCATTTCTATGCTTCGGTTTTGATTTTGATGAATTGTAAAGATAGTTTTGTGTTATTTTGTAACATAATACAAAGCGAAATGTTACAGAATTGCACAAAAGAAAGCCCTTGCGTTCTGGAGAACGCATGAAAATAATTTTTTTATACACCACACGCACACAAGCATTATCGTAACTGTAACTCTAACTTCATTCTTTCACCACATGATATAGTGCTTACAATTAGCTATGCATATTATGCATGTGCGTTCCAGCGTTATTTCTGAGAAAATAATATTAGCTTTAAAAATTCTCAACAGTTTTTTACTTGTAAATGTAGGATAATGTATTTCTTTCAAATAAATTATGCATACAAAAACACTCAAAAAGCATAAAACAAGTTTTTAGGAAGAGTTATTGACATCCATGCATGGCCATGCTTGGATAGTGAAGTCTTTGAAATGCGAATTTATGAAATGATTTTTTTATCTGCTAGGTTCATAAGGTTCAACCTCTAGTTTAAGTATATAACTAACTCAGCATTACTGGATGAAGACGACCACTTTTTGAAAGCGGACATATTTATAAATTTCACCACTTTTTAGATCAAGAATGATAGAAACGTTTTGAGACAGTATGGTCGACTCGGTTTTGAAGAAATATTAAAATTGTATTCAGAATGGTGGATAAAATAAGGTAAAAAAGAAACCTTATTCGTTGGGATAATTCAAAGTTAATTACTAATTAGATAAGGTGATGTATTTTTATGTCGTGTCTTAGGTTGGCTTCGTGCCCTTACCCTTTGTCTTTCTTGCTGGCATGTGCTGTAAATGTACTTTATTAAAATCTATAAACCTTCATTTGATACTATGAAGCTTTGCGCGTAGTGCAACAATTATAATTTAGTAAAATCTTCACGTCACAAATGAAGTTTCGCGTACTGTGGCCCTGACGAAACTTAAGAAGAATCTCTAACTTAATATTTATTATTCCGTTATAAATTGATGCTCTAAATGCCTATACTGAATTGCGATGCTTTATATTTTGTAGCGGAATCCCACAAACAAAAATTATTAAAAATTGCTACAAACGTGCTTATAAAAAGTAGTATATTGCACACCATTGCCATTGTCTCAATTTCTCCCATTTTCGCATTGCGAAAATAACTTGTGCAAAACCGCAATTCGTAATTGAAACATTTACATAACTCCAACTTAATTCTATTCTCGCAGCATATCGTACCTAACGATGTCTACAATGTGTGTTATTCAAGACTTATTTGTGCTAAAATAATAATAACTTTTTTCTGGAACCAAATCGCTTTAGAACCACTTCAAGAGTTTTATTTTTACAAGTATACATACATATTACTTACAAGGATGATGCATCTCTTTCAAATTAATTATGCATATAAAAGCACTCCGAGTTTGTAGAATGAGTTATGAACATCCATGCTTGATTAAGTGTAGTCTTTGAACTGCAAAATTATGAAATATTTTTTCATATGCTAGAACCTAGCAGCTAGTTACATGAATGTACATTAAAAATATTTTTACTGTCTGGTTAAAAACATTGCATAAATATTTTTCTGGTTTGATGATGACGGTCACTTTTTTGACCTGAGATGGAAGCGAACAGGTGCATTTCATAAGTTTTATTTGCAAAAAAGGTATAGAGAGTTTCATTGAGTATGGTTAACTGAGTTTTGAATACAGTTAAAATTCTAGTTAGAAAGATCAACGGGTTCGTCTGACGATAGCAGATTGGTGAACCCATTGACCAGTATAAATATTTCATTAGGAAATAAAAAAAAGTTAAATGCTTTCCTTTCAGAATACATACATATGAGACGGTAGAATGCATTTTTCATTTAACAAGTGAAACCCCTCAAATTTGCATCAATTTTTATATGACTAGCTTAACTAATATTTATAATTACAGTTAGCTAATAAAATAACTGGAATAATCTTTACTTTAATCGCAAACACAAAGGTGGTAACGTTTTTTGAATTTAGCTAGCTTAACACTATGTTTATTTTTATGTGATTTTAGAGTCAATTACTAAATACTAATAAAATTTTATGAGAGAGTCTAACCTGAAAACTGACGACGATGCATCGTTTGTGTATTGTTAGTTTTACGCTGTCACACAACGACACAACCACACTCTTTGATTGGTTTATAGGTGTTGGAAAAATAGGATGAAACTAATAATGTGTTTGTGGAAGCAAAGTTAAATGTTACAGTTAAAAATCAATTTTAAGGATGGTATTCCAATTTAAGGCATTGACGGGAACCTCACGTTAGGATTTTTTCCGAATAGCCCAGTGAGAGGAAGATGTGAGACATCAATCAATCCATCCGCATCCATCCATTACACACTGTTGTTCAATGCATTGTGTTAATTCCGAAAATTCGTTAGAAAGCTAACGCCATGAACTGAAATCTTCCCCATGTCAGCTTTTATTTAACGCAAAATCATCAACTAAATCTACCGGTAAATGATGACGGCCTGCAAATGCTACAAATTTTAAACTAAAATGTACAAAATATCAGGGTACCAATATTTCATTTTGTATCCAAGTGTACGCTAAACCGGTACTGTCATCTGAAAATATATAAAAAGTTGTATTTATTGGTACTTAATTTAGCTGCCGGTAGGTGCCGGTTTGGGAGAAATGTTTGGCTGAACATTGAAAAATTCTACCTTAAATAAATTATAAAATGCAAATTTCACATTATTTTAAAAATTCCTGATATACAAATTGTAAAGCAAACAAAATTCTACATAATAGATTAATTTGAGAACTTTATATTCAGTTTTTTATGAATTATAAAAAGAATATGGTTTTTAACAATTTAATTTATTTCTGTTGCTATTTTGGTAGTCTTATGTGATTACTTATGTTAAACTTACTTAAACCAATAAACTTTTGACCAAATCTGAATTTTCGGAAAAAATTCCTATGCTGAACCACAGTGTGCATTATCTTACATTTTGTTACGATTGAAACTGACCAAGAATCTGCTAATCGTATATAGAATGTCGTGAGGGACATTTTACTTGATGGCGTCTATCTTTCAAAAGAATTTTCGGAATCAGCATACATTGAACCACGCACAGTGTGCAATGCAACAGTAAATTAAAGATGGCGTAATAATTAAAGCGTCGTTTAACCACGTCAAATGCATTAAATTCAAGCTGAGTCGCAACAAACTAATCACAACTTAGATGATGTTTCAGCGGGATGCGTGGAAGTCATTGTTGATAAAACTTTATTAAACTCAAGCTTTCGTCAATCGACTGTTGACTTCTTCAGGAGTACATTCACAATGAATGAATAGAAAACAAACATAACTAGAAAAACGTGTATGTCAAATTAATTAATTACACTAAAAGGTGAAATTGTACTATTTATGAAATGAAATTAATCACAACTTGAATTTATTAATTACTAATTACATATAACAATATTTAAATATCAATTTGTCGGGTGCAGTAATACGACAACGTAACTTTCGCGCATCAAAATCCCGCCTATATGATCCGTTAAAGATAAACTGTACTAACAACGTTATTGTCACTATTTGGACGCTTTGGCCATTGTCAGGCGAAAAATGGGTTATGAAAATTATGTTCGAAAAAAATCTGTGCTCTGTTAATAATGAATGAAAGACTTTTGTTAGCCTTCCCATAATTAACCAGTCCGCATGTATTACTTCATATAAAGTTTTCAAAGCAAGAAAACAACTAACCAACCTCACATTTATTTTAAATAAATATTGTTTCCGTTTTTGTGAAGTGTACATGTTAATTATCTCATAAAGACATAGTCCCATACCACGCTAAAATAAATCAAACTTAACTGTCCTGATATCTTTTCATACATATTAGATTCTACTGGATACAATTTTAACTTCAGACTACGTCTAAACTAAAAACTGGTCATAATCATTGTACACAACAAAATGTACGTTTTCTTGATCGTTATTTTGGTATAGTACCAATGCAAAGGGCAATAATAATTTGCCTGTAATTATATGCTGTTTTTGCTACCTTAACTTTCATTTTTTAAATCCTCGGATCATTGTTACTGCTGACCTATAAACCAAGCATTTGTGCTTCATGTTAAATATTATCGAGTGGCATTTCAGTAATGAAAATCTAGCGATGTCAAAATTAACGCAGAAAATGTCTCGGTTCATTTTGTTTTTCCCGTTTCTCAAGCAAGTTTAGTTTTTTCAAAAGGAAGCAAAGATAAGGAAGAATCTCATTAATTATTTACAACAATACACAAAAGACAAAGAAAAATCTTACGTAAGCTATGTAATTTACCAAATAATATCTACTTTTACCTGAACACTCACATTACAACAATATCATACAAGAAACCACCTGAATCAACCGGATGATATAATGCATTACAATGTCCCATCCGGGCGCGACCGGGCCCACACAAAATATTTCATCTTCTCCGAACAAGACCTTGATGCTAATGCATTCAAATTTCTTCATTGTTTATTCTTGTCTTGTTGCGTAATGAAAGTAAATCTTGGGAAACAAAACACTCAAGATTTATAACATCCTTGTCTCTCTGTCCTACAAAAAGTGGACCACGCCAGCATATAGTAGTGCAGTAAATTACGTACGCTCGTTCATTCTTTAGAATCCTAAAAAATGTTTGGACAATGAACTAAAACTGGAGCGGATGTCATTGTATAATATAATATAATAAACTGGAGACAACTATAAAACTCAAACTTACAATTTATAAGATATGAAAAGTCACGGCGAAATCCCAAAAACATGCATGCAAACATTGACCATTTTTTTAATAGCGGAAGTTAAGAAAGTCTTCCCACGCACTCAATTTAAAAATTGCTTGTTCAAGCTCAAGCCTTAAAGAAATAATTTCTCTGGACATAATTTTGAGCGGAAGCACATCCACATCCTGAAGATATTTCGAACAACATTTTTTATTTATGTGACATTTTCCCACACTTTTACGCACGTATGTAAAAACTAAATAAATATGATCGAGTAAAAAATGGCCCGCTACTATCTCCATTTCAGATTTTATTAATGGCCAAAACTCCCTCCCATTATGTAATGCTGTGCTGTTATAAATACATACTATTGCCAATTTTTAAGCAGTGAAATTGAAGCAACAAGGTTAACATGTACCTACAACATTTTAAAGCTTAAATGCATTGAGTCTTTTTCTCATAGCATTATAAAGTAAAATACCTTCAAAATCTGATCAAGTTTATGTAAGTTATAGCAAGTCAAGGAAAAAGTCGTTTTTCATTCCTTAATAATCATGAACAAGCAGGAACAACTTTGCTTGAATAATGAATGTTCCTTAGCCGTAGGTACATACATGTAGAAGACCGAAGTAAAATTTAGGATTTTCTTCTTACTCTAAGAACCTTTCTTTGCCTTGCTTTGCTTTGCAACAGGCTAAGGTAAAGCTATAGATAAAACAAGCAGAAAACCTCCAAAGGAGAGAAAGTTTTCCCCGAAATAAAGCAACCTCCACGCGGCGGTGTGACATGCCGAACAAAGGGTAATTCATTAGATTTTATATTGCTCGAAGCTATCTCTTTTTACTTTCTTTATTCTCCTAGATATGATTAGAAAAAGGTGGATGTGGATGTGGATGTGTATACTTAAAATGAGTTAGTTATTCTGCCTGTGCAGTTAGTTTAGTTTAGTTATCATCTTTTTATTATTTTTCTTTCTTCCAACAAAAAAAACGAGTTCGTTAGAGTCCGAACAGAGTTACTATGCAGCCTTAGCCATGCATAGCCAGAGGAGAGCCAGTGCACTGTGGAGAGTTGGAGACTCGCACGTGCCGCAAACTACCTAATGGATGTAATAGTAATGGGCATGAAAGAAACGAATGAATGGAGCAATATGCATATTTCAAGATGCTGAACTGAACCATTCTGAACTTATGCATGAATATCTACGTATGTGTCTACGAACGTGAACATAAACTTCCGTCTTTTCCTTTGTTCCTCTTATTCACTACTCTTAACTTTAACAACACGATGTAACTAAAAGTGAAATTCGATAAGGCCGTTTCGCGTTCTCAAAAGAAAAAAAAACGAGGTAAAAGTAAGCTTTTGCTTTTCTTGTCTTGTACTTCGCAACTATTTTACACCTTTCTTTTGCTTTCTCAAACTTTCTCAACTCACATTTAGACTCACATCAGACTGAAACAGTTTCACTACCACCTAGAATTAGAAAACTTCCGTCTTTTCCTTTGTTCCTCTTATTCACTACTCTTAACTTTAACAACACGATGTGACTAAAAGTGAAATTCGATAAGGCCGTTTCGCGTTCTCAAAAAAAAAAAAAAAACAAGGTAAGAGTAAGCTTTTGCTTTTCTTGTCTTGTACTTCGCAATCGCAACTATTTTACACCTTTCTTTTGCTTTCTCAAACTTTCTCAACTCACATTTAGACTCACATCAGACTGAAACAGTTTCACTACCACCTAGAATTAGAGCTCACTTTATTCTAGTACACAAAAAACGGAAACTTGAAACGCTCAACTCAACTTTGAACAGCTTTGAAGCTTTGATGTAAGTTATTTAATACAAGAGTTTTTTCTTGGGAGACTAAAAAGACTCTATTCCACTGCTTCTAATATTATTTTGTGTTCCGGGAACTGAAATAGAGACATCATCACATCGCATTTATGTATTTCACAGGCAATTCTCGTTAACGAGTTGTTATGTTCCTTTCCTTGGAGCAATTACTGCGAATTGAAACAAGACAAGACAAGACATGACTTGGACGTGTACCTTCATGTATGTGGTGCGTTTGTTCAAAATTCGTTTTGCATGTCCTGCAATAGTAACGATGATGATTACGAGCATCGCAGGAAAAAATGGGAAAATTATCATGTAGACACTCAAAACACCTCAGAAGAGAGTCTAGTCTATTGCTGATACATAGTCCGTACACGCTTTCTCCTTGGTACTGTATTGCGATATCGATATCAATGCAAATGCAAATTGGTCTCGGTTTGTCCTTTCTTCAATTTAATACAAACATACCCAAATTGTATGCAGACAGACAAACTTGCAGACAAAATGTCATTGTCTCGATTGCCTCATTCAAGAACAAGTTCTGAAACGATGTGCTCGTCTCGTCTCACGTCCAACTTTCTCTTGGCAAATTTTCTTTTTTCTACATTTTTATTTTATTTTATTTTATTGAGTGTTGGAACATTTTCTTTTCTTTAATTTTCAACATGTGTAAAACCTTGAAGTTCCAAGTCGTTCGATTCTTCCGAAGAAAAAATTCTTCTCTGTGACACCTTTTTTTCTCTCCGAAAGTGTACAACTCGTTAATTTTAATTTTGTTTAAAGAAACGAACCGAGTGACACCAAGGCATGCGAAGCCAGACATTAGATTAGATAGATTCAGGCAATTCCTGGAACTTTTCCTTCCTCGTTAACTTCTATGTTTGTATTTAACAATCACGTAATTAGCAGGCGCGACACAAAAAAACCGACTTCGCCTCACTCTGTCTGACCAAACAAAAAACGAAACTCGTTAATAAAATTGTTTTAATAACTTTCCTGCCTAAACTTCTAGTCAATGGCAATCTGTAAAGCAGAACGAGTTTTTGCCTGCTTCCATCAAATCAATATTTTTTTTTCGTTTAATGACTAACGAGATTCGTTAGGCACACGAAAGAAAAATTGTGACTCTCCTACTAAAATGAAAATGATGATGTTCATAATGGGATGTGATTGTAGCATGAAACGAAATGATGAAGCAAATCAAAATCAAAATCAACCTAAGGCCACTAAGAAGCCAGGCGAAGATCCATCTCGACTGTTTGCACGGAGGACGAGGACACCCACGCACAATTTTCAAATTACCAGCAGCAAAGTTTCGAAGCTTTTTTCATATAAAATGAAATGAAAATGAGAACCATGAATGTATGACTCCTAAAGATTCAAGCTACTTTTAGAAAAATTGCAAATTGTAAGTAAATATTAGATTCAACTGACTCCTACATTACATACATACTTATATATTTAAGCAATGTAATATCAATTCGAAGCTTTTATTATAAATTAAGTTAAAATCTTTTAGCGAGTTATCATACCTTTATATAAATATATGATCGAACTTGATGGACTTATAGAAAACGACTTCAAACTCCGGCATAACAAATCTTAACAATATTTATCTAGCATATGTAACATTTATGATAGTGGGCAAGTAAATGTAAACGTACACAACTTTCTTCAATTATTATAATATGTAATCTAGAAGCAACTTTGATTTCTCCAGCTGTCCCTGAATAAACCAACGAAATGAAAATTTTACCAGAGTATTTTATCTATTGCATCATCACTCAGCAAACAAAAACAAAATCAAACGAGAAAATTCCACAAAGTCAGAGTCACGGCCACGGCCACCCACCAGCATAAATTATTTGCGATCATTGACATTTAGTTTAGTTTAAAGGTCATATCAAAAACAACTTTTCATTTCATCGCTCTCCCAAGATATAATCGGTGCAAAACCTGCTACCATTTTTGTCATCTCTGAAGGTTATCATTGCGGGTTGTCGTTGAAGTTAGTCAAACTCCTAAGCTGATAATAACAGTTAACCGTTAATTGTGCTGTTTGTTTGCCTAAAGGATTGCACAGTTTTAATAAACAAATACGCCACTTTTGTCTAACTTTTCAGAAACAACCGTTTTCCTGCTTTAGACGTTACTATTGTTAAAGACCACACATTTTTTGCTCGTTAACCGTCAAAACTTTTCAAATTAACGAAACAAAAAGTAAAGTGAAAATTGATATGTATTGTCAAAAAAGTTAAATATTTTGTTCATTATCATAACATAACATCAAAGCAGGACAATTATGACATGACATGAATATACCAGAGCGAAATTAAAACCTTTCCTAAGCTTTTGAGCCGAGCTATT
>VYYJ01005865.1:0-10327 GCA_021029165.1 Cyphoderus albinus
ATGCGTCATCTTATCAACTGGTCATCATTCAGTTAGTCAGTTAGTCGTCCAGGGACTAATCACTGCCATCGTTTACTTTAATTTTTAAGAAAAAAATGGTGATTGGTGTAAATAGCAACTGTGGTCAGGAAGCTTAGGCTTTAGTGTAAATTGTGCTTAATTATCTTTTTAGAATTCTCACTTGCTTCATATGTGTAGAAGGTACCGGTTAAGGTCGAAAGTTGTATGGTCATGTTCATGTTCACCACTAGCATGAGCACTATTTTGTAACCACATTACACACAACACTCAAGACCACAAAACGATCAAAAAATAACTACTATTTACATGCGCCAAAACGATTGACAAGAATCGTTTATTCCTGTATGTTATGCAAGTGGATTAGCGATTACATGATCATAATAATCAGCAAGACGAACGGGTGTAATTTTCAAGATGCTGCGATGCTACACCAGAGAATAAGTTAACATTAACATCACCAGAAGCACTACTTTTGTTTTACAATTGCCACGTTATTTACTAATTCAAGTAACAGTGGTAAATGGCTGTTGTCTAGCGTGCTTAAACGTTACACATTGTGCACAAGCCATCCTTTTAAGAATTCTCATCATTATATGACATAAAAGCTGAGTTCCCTTCCTCGGAAAGAGACAATATATCCCCTATTCATTTTCCTATTTGCATATTAATAACTTCCTACTCTAAATGAACATATTTTTTGTTATGCCGCGTGTGTGCAATGTGCGCTATTCAAGTGGAACTTGTGCAAACCTAAAAAAAGTTACACGGTAGACAGTGCGGAGTAGACAATGGAATTTTATTCATAGTCTAGATTAAGTAGATTCGAGCTTGCATAGCCCATTTAATAACTACTTTCAGTTACACACCGGATATGCATTTAAAAAAGGGCAATAATTTTTATTTCCGGATACACGGAAGGAAGCGTGATTATAAAACATCTCCTTAAAAATATTATACCTAAACATTGATATAAAATTTATTCACGTTTGACCTGGTAATCGCGATATGTACATTGTACTTAATCAAAGCAGTCAAATCGTATTTGTCACTGGTCACATAAAATGGTTGAAAGGAGCCACCACCACCGGCCACACAAGCACTTAAAAAACTATAACATGCTGTAAATCTGTAGATTGTCATTGTTATTGGCAAAGTGCTCTTTCATCATAAAAACTAGCCAAGCCCGAATGCAAACCAGAAGTTTAAGTGCAATCATTTTCTTTAAACCTTTACATTATGTACCTCAAATTGTACGCCGATAAAAAAGAGATTTTATATTTTCCGTATTTCCTATAACGTAAAATACATTACAAAAATTGGGGTGAGATGAACATGTGCCATTTTGGTATAAATTATATAACGCACTATCAGTTAAAATTAAACTAGAGACCAGTGGATGTATGTGACTAGTTTCATTTTATGACTTGACTTTAGCCTGACTTAGTTAAATATTTTTAAAGTAAGTAGATACAAAACAAAAAGTAAAACAATGCAATGGAGTATAGGTTTGCATTGAATTTTGCACAGACGATTCTCTCGGAACCATTATGACAACAATAAAAAACTGTGTCGTTTCAAATAGGAAGTGATTATGCATGCAAATGCTGTACACAATGTGCACACTTGAAGAAGTTAAAACGTAATTGAGAACTCGTTGCAACTTTTATGTAACCACCCGTCCCTTTCATTCTTTTATACCTAGCGACAATTGTTTTGCAACAATGACTCTTATAGGAATTGGTGCTGCTGCGTAACTTTAGGTAACAGAATAACAACAAACCCAACTCCTAATTCAATTCTTTCTAAGCCAAATGTGTACTTGACGTTGCTCGGGTTGTAATTGGAAGAGGGAAGGGAAGACAACAAAATGATGACAAAGATGAAGACGACAAGTACGATAGGATCGAATTAGAAGGTAACACGAAAACAGCTAGTGACAAGAATAAAAGATTACGCCCCACTCGCAACGGCGACCACGACAATTTTGTACGAATGCATGGGGACCCTGTCAAAAAAGGATCGAGGACTGACTAATTGACTCTACGTACTCACTTTCTCTTTCTTTTCAGTTTCAGTTGAAGTCTAGGTAATGTATGTAATCAATCCTTTGTAGTCTATGTGAAGCAGGTAGAACAGGAGCATAATAGAGGAAATTCTATTTTAAATGCGAGGAAGGTGAGAAGTTGAAAACGAGTTAAATAATACACTATTGACATAATAGTGCTAAAATTAGTTTGTTGCGCTGTTGCTTTTTAAAACTTTTTACCATAATGTTGCTGCTGATGACATGACATAAGTTCCGAATGTTTCACTTTACTTTGTTTTATCTTGCATACATTGCTAAAAACTAAATGAACATAATTGTAATATATTCTGAATACGAGTTTTTAAAATAGGTTACTGTGTAAAGTGTATTGACTCACAGCATGAATATTTAATTATTGTCGAATGCCATAATGATAAATAAAATTAGCAAATAATTAGCAAATTGTGATTAACAAACAAATGAAAAGATGTGACTGGTATTTTGTTTGTAAGCCTAGAAAGATGAGAACTATAAAAGCAAGCATTCTCAAAATAGTACATTGTAATTGCAAGATTGCATAATGCAATTTGCATTCTTTTCTTTATCCCTCCTTCAGCTCAGAAAATGAGCTGAATTTAGTTAGATGTTTTCAGTTGGACACAGACAATTTAGTTTGCAAACCAGATGAATAGTTATTAATAAAAATACAATATTAAGTTTATCGGCTGTTACATTTTGTGATTTTGTGCAAGTACTTTTTCAATAGAATTAGTAAAATAAAATACCCTTAATAAAATATACTAAAAAGGGTACTTTGATTGAGTATGGTTTCCTAATATATGACTCCAGAAATCAATAATAAAATTGTATAAGTACTAGATATTTCATATGGGGCAAAGCTGTACTAAAGCCGAACACTTTTGGTTTCCATTTCATTCGAACATCCTTTGTTCATAATTACTTCATTTGTGGTACATTAACTCATTAACCTTCCTGAAATGCAATATGTTCCCGAAGACCAATGAGTTAAAGATTGCCTGTATTTAAGTTTTGCTGTGGCTTAAATAAAAGAACTATTTAAAAACATAACGTGACGACCTACACGTTACTCATATCAGCAATAGTCAAGCAGTAATCACGTTTTATGAATGATTTTAAGTAGACCGCAAAAATGTTAATGGTTTTCTGAAAAATTCAACTGATTTACTCGAGGCGTTGAATTGATTGCAGTCAACAACCAAAAAATATACCTACAAAAATATCTTCACTTCCGTTTTCTTTTTGTATGTTTGAAACCGCTGTCAAATTCATTAGCTGCGCTGAAATATTTGACGTATAAAATAAAATTCATTTTTACGAAGTTTCCTTCACTGTCAATTATCTTAGAGATTCGCCGCTCGATTCATTTCTAGCTACAAAGTACATGAGCAGTTTTTCTTCCTCTAAAACGAAGAGTTACATTAACATTGAAGGCAACTATGTTATACTGTACCTAAAATACCTAAAATTGATGATATTCACACCGCCAAGGAGGAGTACAAAAATAAGGCATTATGTCATTATTACCAACATCAACTTAGCTTGAAATTGCATATGTCATTCCCAAATTGTAGTAGAGCAGAGAGAAAGTCTTTCAAGAAAGTCTATTAAGGAGTGATACGTAATATAAGTTAATTTATGAAACTATTACGACGACAGTGATAATGAGATGGAGAATTTTATTACATCAGTTTATTGAGTTTTATTAGATAAGATTGTCATGTTATAAAATTCCTACTTTTTAGTCTAGAATCTTTAAGGAATTAATGTTACTGACAATAAAAATAGGAAGGAACTTTTACATACACACGTCAAGGATAAACGTATGCAAGATAAAATTTTATGTGTGGCTTGTGGCTGCTTCCGTTTTTAAAACTGATTGCTCTTGTTTACTAAAAGAGACAGCTAAAAACCTTTCTTTAAAGACTACTTCGTAACGCGCTACAGGTTTAACAATTTCTTGCTCATTGAAAATAGTATGAAGTTGAATGCAACATTTCGACAATTTTATCGTGCATATTTATGCATTTTGCTCCGCCTTTCTCTTTACGAGATATCATAATCGCAGATTTATAAAGTCTCATATTTTCACAGCGATAAAAATACATTTTAATTCAACTTTAAATATAGAAAATATAACGAAAACGCATGAATGGGGTTGATGCTTCACGTAACACGCACATGTACAATGTTCAAAAAGAAGTCAAATTGTGATGATGAAGGTTGTAGCGTAATTAGAACTGAGGAAGTGAAGTCCCAAGAAACCATTTTGTCAGTTTATTTCCCCAAGCGGGCTGGCCTTTAGAAGTGACGGTAGAATAGATGGCAGAATGCAGACTTTATAATGTGATGTGCGTTTGTTAATTTCCCTTCTATTAGCACTTGGTTATTTGTGTGAATTCAATGGTCATTGCAGTGTTACCTTCCTTTATTTTCATCCTGCTTTCGGTTTCATTCGGCAAGAAAATACACGACATTCAATATTCAATTGTGTACTTTTCGTGTATTTACATCTATCTATGAAAATTGAAAATGTTTATGGCTATTTTTAGGCATTCTCAGCAGTCACCACACATCTGAAGGATGTCTGCTTTTTCAGAAGGTCACTTCAGACTAAATCTTGAGACTAAAAGTTGAGATTTGTATAATATATTGATGGTTTCTACTCATAAAGTGAATAATCAACGGACAAAATGAATTTTTACTTGTAAGAGTCATCGTAAATTGTAAAATAATATCCGTTTTCTAACGAAAATTAAGTTAAGCGTGATTTATATCATGAGTAAACTGACAGTGGCTTATTATTGTGTGAGAGCCGGTGACTCAAAATTTTACTTCTGTAAAAATGAAAAATTTATTATCACACTACATTCTATGATGTAGTAAGTATGCTTTAAGTTTTACCTCTATTGTCTGTACTTGCACATTGCACAGCTATGAGAAATTATCAGAGTGACCCAATTTCACGACAGGCAGAAGTACCCTGCACTGAGAACTAAGACTGAGAACACTTTCAGTTTCGTTGGAAGAATCATGTATGAACAATCTTCGCTATATTGCATAATCTGATGAGTGTTAAAAAATACCCAATGTCATAGGTAAAAAACAATGACTGCTTCTGGTTAAAACATCTTTTTCCATTGGTATGCAGCAAGTGACGACAATTATGATAAAGATCTACCATGGCGGCTCTGAATTGCGCAACGGTAATAAACAGTATTCATGCGCAGTGATACTAAAGCTTTTCCAGGCAGAATTTCATTCTTCGCAGCTGCACTCTTCCAAAAAGGGACAAAAGAAGACCTTTCTATATCAGAACAGTTTTGACAATGAAATATTTGGAATTCAAATTCCACATGTGTTCTTCACCTCAAATCCCAAATTCCTAAAAAGCACTATCGAACAAACTAAATGCCACTTTGGGTTAAAAAATTCCAGCTGTCAGTTTTTACTTCCATTATCCATCCAAAATTGTAATTTTAAGCACATAATATTGTTTTCTAGAAATCTGGCAACTGCGTGATATGATGCAATGCAAGTAAAAATGAATCAAGACATCAAAAACAATACTCTCTCTTGGAAAAGGGAATGTATGCGTCGAGACCCATTTTTAGATAATTGAAGTCTTACCGTTGATAATCTACAAACTACTCGTGATTAATGGTTACAGGTTATGGAATGAATCATTAGAATTACCTACAAAAATCGTAATCTGACTGAAGAGCTGTGACACAATTCTCTGGTAATGCCGATAGAAATGATGGAGTGTTATAAAAGTGTGCTGCTACGTAAGGAAAGTGACTCCCTTAATGAATATTACAGCATAGATTTTTACGCACCATAATGCAAGGGTATTATTATTGTTGTTACAAGAATTACCCATGAATGAGCAGGAGCTCATAATGTTAACGTAAATAAAAGGTTCATTTTATTTAGGTGAGGAGATGTACAACACGCTTAACTCGAGAAGTCTTTTTGGAGGTGAAGTGCACACACCTATATAATCTATGCGCGACTTCGTTTCACGATCAGATCTTGAAAGGTCTCTGGCTAGTTCAAGAAGAGACAACCACCTTCCGACGACTAATAACAGTAATAACATACATTGATGTGCTCAAGACTATAATTGCTGCATTTGAATTTAGAAAAGCACTAGTAATAACAATAATCACGTGTTATAGAAAAGTGGTGATACGAGACACACTTGCTTTCAATAAGATCGATAATAAAGTGATACCCACCAAAATTCTAATAGCTATAAATGAGAGAAAAATAATTTAATCAAGACTATATCTGCAATAAAAAAATTGTTCGTAAACGCAGCAAGTGCACTGCGGGAAAACGTTGTTAATTTGCACTTCTTCTTTCACACATGTGGAGTTGCACATGCTCGACTCAAGCGGCAGCAAAAGTGGATGGATTGCATATCATCAACAACATCATCAAGCTTATCAATGGGCCAAGTCACACCAAACGAGTGATCTTTTCTAACCTAATCAATCTTTGGAGATAAGGAAAAACGGCTCTCTGCAACGCAACTTATTAACACTTGTTGCGAGACATTCAAGTATGAAAATTATTTAAATTATTCATTGTGCGTATTTATGAACTGCTCATCCTGCGAGTGTAGTTAAGTTTTACTCAATCAATACACCTGTACAAAAGAAAAGGAAACGAGACCAAGGGATACGAAAAGGTAAAAATACCTAACAAAGCAAAAGATAAAAAATGACATGAATTAGTCAGATTTGCCAAATGAATCTGCACTAGAGTTGGTTTTTTATAAATTAAATTAAATAATTGTAGAGTATCGCACTGTAAGGGATAGTTTGCTTAATAGGCAACTGTCCTCATGAAAACAATCAAACAAATCAAATCGAAAAGATCGAGTTACATAGTTTTGGCTAGTGAGCATACAGGGGCATCTCATCTCATCGACTAGCTCTTATCTCATTGTTGCAACTTGCAAGTTGCACGCGTTGCAGCAAAGGAAACTGAATTCATCTTCCTTCTCTCTGCTTCATTAAACTAACTAACGCCACTCTACTGCGTACAAACTGCAATACAAAAGATGTGTTTTGATTCTTTGTTTGTCCTCCTCTCCTTAGAAAGTGAAGCAACATATTTTCTCTTAGCGTGGCGCTACATCAGCCACCACTGTAATCAGTGGACACAAGAAAAAGAACGAATTCCTCTACAATGATGAAGTTCTCTCTCCCCTTTGTCATTGCTTTTATTTCTGATAAATTATTGAGCAAGAAGTAAGTGGCTAGGACGAACGACGACAAATAATCATAACCATTTCTTCATTTCCAAATCATGCTAAACGGCTACCCATTATATTTTTGCACATATTCATGCTCTGCTAATACTTTTTTCACCTCACAGACAATGCAGACAAATTATTAACCAATTGACAACAAGCTGCAACCAAACTATTTTATGGAGAGTAGTGTTACCAAACAATTATTATGATTACTATTATTGTCAGCAAAGCTACTAACTCACTCACAGACATAGGATTATTTAATTTTAATATTATGGAGTAGCCAGTCAATCCGGCACATTCATTACTAGCTTCACGCTGACGTTTGAAGCTGAGGTATGCGCTTCTGAAGAAGAGATTGTGTTATATTTTGCACGCGTAAGTGAACATCAGCGAACGCGAGAGCGTTATTTTAGATTCTTTTTATATTTAAGGTAGGAAAGGAAAGAAGGAAGGAAGAGAAGCAGGAACGTTCCTTCCTTCTCTCTATCATATCATCAATCGTCACCATTTGTTCGCTACGGCTACACTATTATATCAACCTGCAGTGAATTAATTTTGATGAGGACGACCAGCTAAGAAGTTTTGTGTATGATGGTGGTGGTGGTTTGATTGTTCAAGTGTTACGTAGTACACACATTATCCCTGATAATCATCGCAGTTTAGCGCAGTGGCAAAACAGCACGAAGAAAAAAAGTTTTAGCAAGCAGAGTCTCGATCTCGATTAATCAGTGGTGGTGGTTTCGTTGGCGTCGATGCCTTCACTAACTCACTTCACTCTCTGATTCAGTGCACTTTGCTATTGGGGCAAAGCTAAAAATAGGTGTAAGAAGATTACATTTTGACTCCAATAACATATACTTTGTTCATGTTGATTTTTTAGAAAAAATTGCCAACCAACAGGAACTTTTTATGTGGATGGATAAATTGTGAGGTGTGTGCGGCATGCCCATGTGAAAAGTTAAGGAGTGAACGAACTGCCAGATTGAAACAAAGGCAATAAAATTTCTGGAAGGAGCAAGCAGTTGCTCTACACAGTTGGATATTTGTTTTGACAAAATTTGGCTTTGCAACAATCTTGAAAAATGTCACTTCCGCGGAGTAGAAGAAGGAGCTTCAGATTACTTCCGCTGTCTCCATCATCATCGATACCATCATTAAATTCTGTACTGATCACATTGGTAGTTCTAACACAATCATCACAGTTTCTGGATACGAGAGTGTTTGGTGCGCCAGCTTTAAAGATTTTTGGAAAGTCAGTTCCTCCAGTCACTACCTCATTGAATTTGTCTTTGGATGGGGAAAATGATACACTTTCCAGTGAGTCTCATGAGTATTCCAGACACCTTCGGAAAGTCCTTCAAGAAGAAAAGGTAAGTGTCCAAAATATTTTGTGTATGAATAGTTTGTTTTGACAAGGTCGTCTATTTTAATAATGCATCCTTTACGAAACACATCCGGAACGAAACAAAAGAAATGACTAATGTTAGAGCGAAGACCCCGACCGGACGGTGCGGTGTAATAGTCGGTGTGGTGTGCACGACCTAGCGTCGAGGCGAACATGACTGAGAACTGACAAGGTTGCCTTACTGCCACACTTTGCCTTCTTGTGGTTTCCTTTTATGCTCCTCACGTATGTAGGACAAAAGAAAGTGAAAACTGGTGCTCCAGCGGCTCGCATAAGAAGACGCGACTCGTTCAAGTTTTCTCACTTTTATTTGACCATGAATGAATGAATGAAGAGCAGAAAGGGTTGCTATAAATTAGTCTAAACACAACTCTACAACCAACTTGAGACTTGTTACGACTAATGAGGAAACCGATTCTTTTGTCACTTTGTCTGCTACTGGCCATTTTGTGTAAAGCTGGTCCGTATTATAAATGAGTAACCGACAAGGTTAAATTTGGGCTGTGATTTTATAGTCTGTATAAAAATCAACGCGGTGTTTCGAGTAATACTAAATATTAGTATTAACTGTCAAAGTAACTTCACATTGATTAATGAATGGCAAGAATTGAGTATTGCTTCTGTTCATCAGTCAGTTGCTGAAGACAAGACGCACAGAATATGTGACTAAAATTATTAAAAGCTATGCATGTACCTACCTGAGCACAGTAATGTTTTTCCCAAATGTACTTAATATTTAGCAGGTTTTCAAGGAGCAATGACGTGCCTATAATAAATCAGATAAAGTCAGAAAGTATTATCTTCGTCCTCAGGCTATAATCGGGTAGAAATGTTTTGGAGTTCCTTCTTTATCTTACTATCTATAATAACTAACCACGTCGAGGAGAGATCAACAATTCAGTGATTAGTGATAAACAAAATTTGAAAATTATGTATTTGAGAAAGTGTCTCAATTTCAGATCATTTGATTATTTTCAAAAATTAATGCAGAAAGTCACCCCTAAAACACATTTTATGAGAACTTTAGATGAAAATGTGACAAATCTCTGCCGTATTGCTCAATTGTCAATTTAGTTGATTACAGTTACGTTAAACTGAATGTCAGAGCAGAATTTCATTCCCTTCCTGAAAATTCAATGCGAAAAAGCAGAGGCAATAACATATCGGTTCTGATCTGTTTTGAAAAGTCATGCAAAAAATATAGAGTAGGTATTTTATTTATTTTAATTTACTCAATAACCATGCAAGAGCCTCTCTACTTCCACAACTACTTCATCTAAATTCATGAAGTTTTGTTAATTAATCATCCATTTTAAGTTGTATGCGGGGTAAGCTTGTTACTTCTGGCAGATGGCATGCTTAAATTAAGCTCACTGCTGTGTTAATTTAGATATTGATCATATTGATGACGGTTTATTCTAAACTTCGTTTAATTTATGATTATCGAGGACTAATATAGTAATATTGTATTGTATTGTATTGTAAAAAGGGTGGGCGCAACGATATAAATAATCGCACTCCCGCTACTGAATCCAATTAAGAATTATTGTAGTCTGACCCATGATAC
>VYYJ01005866.1:0-10322 GCA_021029165.1 Cyphoderus albinus
CCATGGCAAGGTGCGCACTTTTTTCGAATTTAGCCAGGTTGTAGTAGATGCAGAAGTGTGAACGGGCGCATTGTCCTGCTGAAATATCCATCCATTTCCCCCCATTTGCACGCCATTTCCAATCAAGACACACTGGAGAATATTTTGGTAGCCCTGTGAGTCTGTTCTTGGGTGTACTGGCGGAAGTTCAGACTTCCCATGATAACCAAAGGCTCCCCAAAACATGGCGGACCCCCCCTCCTTGACATAAAAATTAAAAAAATGTAAAAATAAAATTCAAGTACCCAAATTTATGCTATTTTATTTAAATATAAGGATACCTTGATGTCTTTTCGAGAAAATTTGCTTCTCCTTTCTTAAATCGTGCCAATAATATGCGTTAGAATCCGGCCCATCAAGGTTGAATTTTTTTTCGTCGCTCCATATTACTTTCTTCCATTCCTTGTCCTACGTTTGATGACTTTGTGCGAATTCTAGCCTGGCCTGCTTTCGTGGTTCGGTAAGCACGGGTTGTGTGTTCAGCCGTGACCAGCATAGATAGCCAAATTCTTTAATTGTGTTGCACACAGTTCCATAAGACGGTTGAGGCTCAAGTGTATTCCGGATTTGTCAAACTGAGTATTCGCCCGACCCTGCCATTTGCCACACTTTTCGCCGGTCACGTTCATTTAGAATCTTTTCGCGACCTTTTAAATGGTTTCGCGTGTTGTATTCATCTCCCAAACCAATGACGTTACACACTGCATGTTGAAAACGCTGTATTTAATCAGCAATAAACCGGGTTGTGTGCCCAGCAGAACTAAGGGCTCTTATTTGCCCAACTTCGACTTCGGAGAGATGCGTACCCAACGGCATTTTGCTTAAGACTACCCTAGGAAGTGTATTTTATGATTTGGTAAAAATACATTTCATAATTTATGCATTTTTATCAAAAAATTGAACTGAATCCATAATTGTTGATCACTCATATTTATCAACTCATTTGCATTTCCTCTCACCAAAAATTTAATTAAAGAGCAAATCTCATGAAACCTTACAGATAAGTTCTGCAGAGTATTACACACAATTTAACATATACATTCTGAAATATGGGAACGCTACATATGTAAATTTTACAGACAAATGTATTTTATTTGTAAGCTGAATCCATAAAAGTTGATCGCACCTTATACCAAAATTTAAATGGTTGCAATGTAATTTACAATTATTAATTTACACTATCACTAATTTTCCATTGTTAATTTAGGTACGTACATACGTACAGTAGAATTTAGTATGAATAAATTATTTCTAATAGCTTTTACTTACAAGAACTAACATTTGACATTCAAAATTCAATATAACGCACGCATAAATTTCTGTTATCTTTTTCTTCTTCAAATTTTGACACAATTTTTAAACACTATAAACGAAACACTACAAAATCAATCACAATCTGATTGTTTGCACTTACTTTAGTCGAAAACAATACAATCAAACGTGTTATTTCAGGCTATAAATCCTCAATCATGAATTACATATATTATGTCTACCACAATAAATTTGAATTCCGTTTACTTATTCAAGGGTAGCATTTCAATCCGCAGGTCCTAATAACCCCGACTCCGAAATTACGTTCCCGATTCTAAAATTTTACTAAACTTTATAACTTTTTCTTATATTTATTCCAATTCTTTTAATTACCAAACACTGTAACATCATTTGAGCGACGAGGAGTCAGAATCAGCCTCGTCTGCTCACGGCCCAACAGCAACTCCATTTGTAAATGAGCTGCATGCTTAAAAAGCTCTATAGACGAAGAATGAATCGTTGTTCATCCCAAAATCAATCTTCAGAAGCAGATTTATTTTTAAACAATATTGTAGAACTGCACGTTATTTTCTCTTATTTATTATATATTATATATTTATATGATATTTTTTATATTTCTTGCTTTTTATTTCGCCATTATGCTTTCTATGCTTTTAAAAAGTTGTAAAAATTACATTTTTGAAATCGGCAGTTAATGACGGTGACTATAAAATCCACAACTCATAGTGTAATTTTACATTATGCTCATTAGTCATTATGTTTTTGGGTTGGCTGTCTATGTGCAAAACCTGCAGTTGGCCGGTAACGAAATAGGAATATACAATATAAATATATGGACATACTCCACTCTTTATCTCGTCATCACATCATATACATATTTCCACACTCCTCAACAGTCCCTCTTACCACCCAATCTAAAGTCCAAACATTTTATAATATCATTTGACGGAATTCATTATTTAATAGCGCATTTTCGTAAAAAAGACGACCAGTGTAATGTAATTGCATAATAAATGATGAGACTCGAAATTTCAGTTCAAGAAATGTGTTCAACGCAACATAATATATATAATACACATCAAATGAATTTTGTCGGTTTTCTCTGAAATGGTGAAGGCATTCTTATTATTATTTTTTTTTTTATTATATTATGTAAGTATGTAAAGGTTTTTGAAGAATCTTGGTCAAAGCACTTTCAAAAGGTTAGCCCAGTGAATACATTTATATTTGTTCTTTTGCATTCAGTTTATTTGTAATAGCGAGATTGATGAGTCAGTAAATATTTGCTAAAAAGAGGTACTGGTACGTAGTTGGTACTACTGACAACCACTAACAACTCACTTGAGGAATGTGCATTGTACATGCACTTAAATAGCATATCCAATGGAAATTTTCATGGATGTAGCGACTTATTGCTGCTAGATAAGTTCTTAAAGTAAAGTGTATGTAAATATTCTTTACGTTATTTATTTTTGCCTCTTCTGCTTGTACAATACATATACATATTATCTGCTTGCTTATCAAGACACTGACTCACTCCAGCAAACGCTGCGCTGCTGTAAAAGCTAATATAACTTAGGCAGCCTAAGTTAGGCTACTTTTGGTTTTACAGAGACAGCCTGGTCTGCTTGTATGTGGTTATAGATACTGAATAGTGAATTTAAATATGTAATGCTTCATATTAATACACAATTTAACACGAAGCTTCTAGCTTCCAGTTCCAGCAATAGGCAAGGAGAGTTGGTTATATATGGTAACATAAATATGTGAAATTTTTACATTACAAGAGTTACACATTACTCAAATCATAATTCAACGGAGGAGGCTTGGGCTGGGCCAAGACTTGTCCTTTTATATAAACAGTGCTCTTGAGCCGAGTGGACACGAAAAGAAACAGAAATGTTTTCAGTTTCTCCTTTAAATCTGACTGAGTAATATACATAGGTTTATATGTTATGTTATATTTCGCTGGTAAGGACATTAGTGGAAATCCGTTTATAAATTTATATTCTTTAACACTGAAACAATTACATATACTAGACACTGTGATTACGTCTTGTACATTCTCGAGTTTTTCAGTGAAAGAGTGAAAGATTTACATTATTTATGTGCTCTCTGTAATATTGGTCATTGGTTTGTCTATTACAAGATATATATAAACTTGCAACGTTTTAAAATGTCATTTCAACAAGAGACCGTATCGTGTTTTTTATGCAGGGCGAAATTCACGCAAAACTCATTTCAGATTAATCTAGGTGCTCAAGTGTGCTCAAAATTCGTTCAATTTGTAGCTGAATATTTCAAAGCCCAGGTTGATTACGAAAAGCCAAGAGCTTATACTAAAAACAAAGAGACGTTGAATGATGAAGGTGAAAGTAGTAAAAGTGAAAGTAAAAATCCAACGACATCAATTATTTTTGAAGATAATGAAATCCGACACGCCTGTCCCAGGTGCTTGTACCGTGTGGAATTGTTTTGTAAGACCTATCGGAGCTGGAAAAATCGTGAAAAAATGTTGCAATCAACGTTCGATGAAATTGAGAGGATTCACATTATGGCACATGTGGATGTACACTCGGAAGGACAGTTGGATTCGGACACGGAATACAATATCGTTGGAGAGTTTTTGACAAAAGGTTAGTAAAATATTGCTTGCAATTTTCAGAAAATACTTTTCAATACTTGAATCACAAGAGTAAAAAAAATGCATACTTATTTTTTATTGTTGCAATTTTTAGCACGGGAGAAAAGAAAACAAGCAAGCGGCCGAAACTGGCAAGATGACCTTGACGCCAGTGTGAAAGTCGAAAATGGAGAAAGTGACAATGAATCATCTGAATCAGAATCAGAAGAACAATGTGAAAATGTTAACAACAGTACTGAGGGCAACCCGGATTTTTCCAGTCCCATGGATACCGATGATGAAGCCCTTAGAAAAACAAGCAAAGTATGCATGAATTTGAATTTAAAACTGAATTCAAAGTATGGTGAAAATGTCCAGCCGGAAACCGGAACCACCATTTTGTTGCGACCAAATGTCGTTCCAAGCGACTCCAAAGGGGACATAATTTCTATGGAAACTCAACCTCACCGACAAAAACAAGAATTCGATCAGAGACAGAGTGAAAGCGAAAATAAAACTGAGGAAAGGACAAATCCCCTGCAATCTCTATCTCAGACACAAAATCAATCTTTGATGACGAATTCGCCAGTTTTAAATTCAACAATGGATCGACCGGTAGACTTTGACTGCCCAAAAGAGAATAATAAGGAAAAAGGAAAAGAGACGAAGAATGATGGGGCAGATTGTAAGTTGATCAGACCACCTTTAAAAATGGTACTGAATCTGAAACATCTTAAACACCAGGAACAAATGAGGAAACCATTTCGATGCCGATTTTGTTCAAAAAGGTTTAAAACAGAGGAACGACTAGTTCAGCATTTCTATCGACGACATCATCTTAAACAACAGAAAATTCAGTTGAAACAAGAGATGGCGGAACTAATTAGAAAATATTTTTAAATAATATGTACCAACTATAACTCTTATAAATTGAATGTTTTTTACGGAATAATATTATGTAATCAGTTTGATGTGAAAACATCTACATATTTCGTTGTAGCCAATCCATCACGTCACCGAAGATACACCAAATAATTTTTGATTGATCATCGCATTGACATTTTTTAAATAATTTATACATTTATCTTTTATTTGTACATGTTGACAATTTCTTTTGAATAACTCGTTTATATAACATTTATTTAAATTAATAACAAATTATTATTGATAATATAAATATTCGCCAAATTGTTTTATTATAGAACAACGCTTTAGAATTTGTGAATAGTTGTTGTTTGGTAATTTGATTTAATTCAATTTAATAATATGAACATCGAAATGATTATGTGATTTCGTTGAGTTTGTTGTGCTTGTCCTATTAATTTTAATTTCACATCTTAACAGATATATATATATATATATTATTACATACATATATTATGAAACCATATAATAATATTCGATGAATTTAAAATTGATATAACCATTTTTATATGGGCTATTAGCAGATGCGCGAAATATATTTGAATACTAAGGTGAGAACTGTAAAAAGCTGCCTCTGTATTCATATATGTATGTAATGCAATTCAGATGAATATATTTTTATAAAATATGATATAAAATATTTACAAATAAATGAAAAAGTGATAAAAAAGTTGTGATAAAACATGTCTAAGGTAGCTTGTTTTGTTCTTCAGATATTTTAAACAATAAATTTAACAGAAGTTTATAAATGTAATTGTTCAGTTTGTAAATAAATGTCAATGGTGAAAATGAGCAAAAATACATTCACTATGGATAAAAGACAGTTTGCTGCATGCTTGAATTTGTTCATTAACAACATAGTTTCAGTAACCTATTTATGACACATTTGCAGATAATTAGAGTCTTCCTAAATATTGTTGCCTGCACTTCCATTAAGAAGCAGATAACAGCCAAAGTTCCTCCCATTGCTAGCACGGAAAATACGACGACGATGTTGCCGTTCAATTTTGCTCCCTCTGTGTGATGCATGCTTGAAATTGGCTCATAACCGAAATTCAGATTTGAAACGGATTCCGCCCATTTCCACAATCCACTCTCATGGCTTCCCTTGTATCGCCTTATCGTTGAAGGTGACATTATTCCAAACAAACCAAAGCCCCATCCCAGATCAGAGTAAACCTCTTCTCCCACGGACACATTACCATTAAGCTTCCGAGCAAATTTTTTCCAAATGACTTCAGGCAGAATGAAAGCAATTTTCTCACAGACTATCAACGACTTGTAAAATTTATCAGTCTCCATTTGAACCAAATGTGATTTTGCCCTCTTTGAGCGATTAAACTTATCACAACCCACTTCGCCATCAGACAGAAATGTTCCCTCAATCAAATAATTTTTACTGACAGGGTGAGGTTCTGATGCGCGTATTCCTAAAGAATACAAAATGCTCTCTGTCCAACGAACTTTATTTTTGTTCAAATGAGGATTTTCTACAGGTAATAAATCCTTAAAAATATTGAATTTCATTTGCACCTCTGAGATCCACAAAATCCTGGATTTGTTACCAAGTCTATTTTTACACATATTCTTGGACATGATAACCTTTCCGTCATGATGATAACGTACGTCATCATTAACTATGTCTATAAGTGATGTACGACTATAAATGGAAAAATTTTCTGCCACTAATTCCGAAAAATATCTGAATGGCACTGGCATTCTTGGTTGAAGCATGTGGTTAATGTTCGAGTTTTTGTAGCCGTTACTAATAACAAGCGACGCCAGGAGAAATATACCAATCGAGCACCTATTTCGGATGGAAATCAGAGCTGATTTCGAAAATGGATCGCCCTGCTCTACCAGACTCTTAAATGGGGACATCAATCCATTGACTATTAGTGAAATCGTTGTGAACTGATTAGAAGAAACCGAAACAGAAATACTGATTGCAACTATAGAGAAATTAACTAAGGCCCATGTCCACCAGTCGTAGATATTGAAAAGTTCCGCAAACGGAATTTTACTTTGTCCCTTGCTGCCACAAACAATGAAACGCAAATTTTCGTCGACGTCACGAACCGGATATGGGGATATGTAATGGCGATTTATGTATGCAAAAGCGTCAATCCCGATCGCATTACGATTGCAATATATTTTCCTATTACCTTGTTTGCAGTCATCTGTACTAATAAAATCAATGGAATAATTTTTCATGACATGGTGCCAAACTGTTGCATAAAGCGTCGGCAAATCGGATTCTTTGGAAGGGGTTTGAAATTGTAAAATGCCGTTATACACATTTATTAACGCCTTGGCGAGCGAACTTCCTCCAGTTGGATGTATTGTAAAAGAAATGGGAAACCACCAGCGATGTTGATTAATGGGAAAGGAAATCGATTGGAGGTATTTGTGCAAATTTATTTCTCCGTTTGGATTACTGAGAAATATTTGATGTGACGACAAACCGTAAGTTGAGAGATCGTTATTTCTGCTATCAGTACCAATTTTGACTAATTCCAGACAAACGATATTCCCCTTTGTTTGTACTTTGGAAACAGCGACCATAATTAGAATGTCATGACTAACCACGACACGTTTTCGGGCGACCGAGGTAAACCAAGCGGAAGCAAACCGTGTCACATTCGCCCGCTGTAGAGTAGATGACGACGAGTATATAAATATACTCAGCTTCAATGCAGAGGACAAAGTTTCAAATCCTGAGTATCTTCTGCCAATTTGTTGAAACAAATCTGGGTATGAGTAGTCAAGCAGTGAAAGTTCAATTGGTGCGTAAAGCGCAATCTGAATAGAGCATTGCCACTGCTTCGTTGCACTTGAGAAAAGTTGGAGATTCAAGCGAATGCAAATATCTAGCCATCGTCCTGTCTGGTTATGAACATCACCATAGAAATATTTTGAAAATGAACACATTAACTTTCCACTGATAGCACTAATGTTATAATAACCAGTTCTTGTGCCAAGAAAAAGTCCCCATGCTGGATAAGAATTTCTTTGATTCCCTGCAACTATCGCAGGCTTGGGATTTCTTAAAACAATGGGATTCTTCAACTGCGGAATGTTAGCATCTTGATAATTATCAATGGCACAGTAACAATTATTACCGTCGTAGAGTGTGTCAATATATCTATCCAAATTGGACGGTTTAGGGTAGCTGTGGTTCAGTTGATAATATTTCAATAGATTTCTTTTGTAATCTAATTTTGAAAAATCAGACGTATGAAGTTCGTCAATGGGAAAATGTAGCAAATTATATATTTTAAAACACGAAATCTCCAAGATACAAATTAGAAAAATTAACGACGCAACACGAATCAAAAGGTTCTCCATTTTCATGGACGTTAATTATTCACAACTTCAGGAAATCTATGTTTTCACCGAGGCGAGGGTCGTTCATGACTAGATATAATTTAGCAATGACAGCATACATTTAAAAGGTAGTCGTCGTCGCGTCTCATTCAAGAACATTATTTCAAGTGTGTACCAAACCATTGAAAGAACAATTAAATTCTCGTAAAGTTTGGCAAAAGAAAAATAAAAAGAATGGGCAGCTAGTGCAAGTCCTTTACAAATATTTTTCTCCCAACTCGTAATCTTAACTCATGACCTTTTTCAAAATGTATTCTCTTTAACATTTTAGTTAGGAACAATTGTAAAATGAACAAAACTAAAATTCTCATTCAAACCTTTTACAAAAGAAAAATAAATATAAAGCGGAACTCATATTATATGCATTGTCGTTAACACACATTTTTGGTTAAGTACGACTTTAAATGAACAGAACTTATTCATTCAGTAATTGTTTCGTATTGTTATGTTATACACAAATTTCATTTTAATGAAACACTTAATAATCAATGTTGTCGATCTTTTATCTCATCTCAGTTTCATAATGAGACTCATTTATGAAACGTGCACCACAGAATTATATGAATTTATTCCTACATTAAAAGGTATCGTTGTAAATAGAACAATTGAATCCAATGTTTATATTCATAAACTAAAATTTTGAATAAGAAAATATCGGATTATTTGTATTACGTTAAATATGTTTATGTTTGTTTGTTTATATATGTTCGTGATGTTTGTATTTGATATATTTCGAATAGAGCGTTTTACATTAACATCAGAGTTACCGCGTTGTTCACACAAAAATCCAAACAATTAAAGGTGTCTGATTTTCTACATAGTTTGCATAACCAATCTGTATTTTTGTCGGTTGATATGATCTTACAAGGATTCTAAGTCGAGAATTGCCAGTCATATCTGCTGTGTTTCGACTTAATGAGACAAAGTGAGTCACTGTAAACTCTAGAAAATATTTTCAGAACTCCAAACCAAACCAGCAAAAATGGGGAACATCACAAATCCGGGTAGTGGCACCGATTGATGCAGTTTGACGCAACCATATAATCCAATAGTGCCAGAAACACAACCGCCTTGAATCATCAGAGGTTGTATCACTCCTTGAAAGGCCTGATTGAAACGTAAAATGAGTAACTGAATCTGTCGGTAGACTTGAAGAAATCTATCGTACTTTTTGAAAAAGCCAGTGTCATCAATTTTTCTGTACTGACGAGATTCTATTGCTTTCAAAAAGTGATCCGCTCTATACATACGTACAATTATGTATTAGAACAAGTAATAAATAATTGCAAGGTTTGTCATTAGTAAACATATGTAATGAAAATACCTTGAACTTTTATAATTTATATAGTGAAAGATGCAGAGTCCCCCAATGATCGCAATTGCAACGATGTAACAAGTGAATAAAATACCACTATTTAAATAAATATATGAAATGTGAAACTTAAAATGTCTTACCTTCAGGATGCTTTTGTTCAAAAACTATGCATGATGCCATGAAACTTAATGACATTTTCATTCTGAAGATTCTGAACGTGATGTCCATCTTGAAAAGCAATGAGACCAACAGTGGCCGCATTCAGAAACGAAGTAACCAGTTTTTTAACCAAAGTTTTGCCTACCACTTATTCTGAAATTTTTGGTAACCAGAATTTTTACCATAACCAAACTTTAAAATTCCTGGTTAAAATTTGTGAATACGTGGTAAAAATTCTGGTTACCAAACAATTTTGGTAACCAGAAATTTTAACCAACTTTTCTGAATCCGGCTGCAGAGTGTTTAGGAATAACACACCAATCACAGAATACCCAAACGATGTTCCCGTGCTATGAGACGAGCACACAAAATAATCCGAGAATATTGTATGTGCCATTGCCATGCACCATGTGCCATTTGCTATGTTTTATGTATGTGTGTAAGTAAAGTAAATACAAATACCAATATTTAACAGTTTTGTGTGTGGAATGTGGCGTCTCTTGAATTAATTTAAATACATATTAAGTGCATCATCAATCGTGTGAATGTGACTAATTTATTATCCATCCACTAGCGTCGTCTTTGTCGGTGCGCATGGGCAGA
>VYYJ01005867.1:0-10320 GCA_021029165.1 Cyphoderus albinus
ATTTTAAAAAAGTGCAAAGAATGATTTTAGCTTAAAATTGCCTCAAAAATCGATGTGCAAAATATTGCGGATACCTCACCAAACACCCTGTATAACATACATATATAATCTATGATGATACCAGATATCCACACAACGTAAATCTAAATTCAAATACTTCACATTGTCTTTCATTTAACTATCTCGAATCGAGACTCCCGATAATCAAAACAACTGGATAATGGTTTCGCAAAAACATCTTGTTTTATTTGAACATGTTTAATAAGATCACGATTCTCTGAATGGATATCAATAGATAAGAAATTTCATAATTATATAATTTGTCAACCGTTGGAATTTATACATTATAGGAGTATCAAAGTTAAAACACTGTTAATTTGCGCGTCCAAAATTGTCATTGCAGTTTTCTTTTTACATTCCGTTACAAATCCAAAAGAATATCCCAACGACTGACAGGAACGAAGCCAAAGGATCTCTTCCTTATTCTTCATATTACGTTTCCAATATTCTTTGAATTTAATGGAGATAGTATGGGGCATGGCCGCTAAAGTAGTTAACACAACAGTGCCCATCATTATAAATGGAAACAAAATGCTTCCACACACATAGATTAAGAGTGGAAGTCGATTATAAAGTTTTACAAAAATATAGCTGCTGAAAGATGCGGCGAGAATCCCAACAATTACCAAATTCTGCATAAATATACCCGCCTCTTTCATTTCATTATGAATTGTAAGAAAAATATTTCGATACAAATGCATACAATTTTTAAAGCTGTCATTTTTCAGGGAGCTTCTTAGAAGTTTGTTTGATAATTTAGCTGTTATTTCGCCAAAGACGGCAATCGCCAACAGCAGTTGATACATAATCCCTCCGCAGTAGATTACAACAAATCCATAGTAAATACTTCCAGTCACACGACAAATGTATTGAAAAATGAAATGACGCGAAAAACTTTGGTAATTGGAAAGACGCAATATCAACAAAAGATACAAACGCATATGATGATAGTCAGCAAAATTTGGCAGACATATAAAGAACATATCGATAGTGCCAAAAGATACAGCACATACCAAAGTAACTATGAGTTCTAACAATGTCGGTATCCGTTTTCCAAAAGGTAAACCTAAAACAACAATACAGAATTCAAGTCTGAGAATTGTATTAGAACAAAAAATATTGAAGTTGTAATAAAAATTTGTTACCTTCATAAATAAAATTTGCAAGCCGTAAATAGTCGCTTTCATATTGCGTGCTTTCAGATTTCCACTTCCTTTCCAGTGTCCTAAATGCAGACAGCATTAAGATTGTCAACGTTGTGTACAATAAGTGAAAACAAATTTGCTCCAAGTTATCAGCTTCCTGCCATCTCTTTGCGAGATGTACTGTGTAAATTAAAGAGGTTAGGATACCTAATTGAAGAATAATTTGAAGTTAAGATTTTTTCGCGTTACAACTTGTACAGGAGTGCAGCTATTGGGACAACATATGAAAGTTGTGGGTATTAATTTCTGGAGAATTATCTGTGAGTTCAAACACCCTTTCGACTTTGACAATTCCATTGCTAACGAGTTTTTAGCTTTAAAATTGCCAACTATTCAAACATAGTCGCTTCGAAAATAAAAATGCTTCATTCTTTAGTCTCGGAAGTTGTTTAAATGGAGTATGAGTGAGTTATTCAGGTTAATGCAAATAATCCGGTTCAAAAATAAATACACTTGACCTCGATTTTTAACAATAAATTTTCTGAGAAGGCAAAATAATTGTGTAGTGTAAAAGGATACTGTTACTTAAATGTATATAACGGGGGCACCGAGATCGAAAAGTAACTAGTAGTATGCGTTATTAAAATTGACTTCACTTATTTAATACAACTTCGGACTAAACATTAATCGAATTTTGGAATTTACAACAACTCATCTATTTAATTTATTTGCTGCTTCCTCTTCCTAGTTTTTAATTTCTTACGTGGGCAAAAGACCGTAATGCAATTTTAGTCTTTAGTCCTTAATCCACAAAATTAGTCCCGGTTTAATAAAATCGTAAAAAACTCTTGTAATAAATTTATTTATGATAAAGTTTCTTGCTTTCAGAAACAGGAAATACAGGTTTTAAAATTGATTTATTTCCAGTGAAAGTTATACAAATTTATTTCATAAAATTTCTAAAAATGAATCATGTGAAAAACTTGTTTTCACTAAGGCTACAAAACTTGAGTGTAGATAGTTTTAACCTTATAACACCAATTACACTAGCTGCCGTGGCACTACAAACCAAATTGTACGCATACCACTACCGTTACCCTTTTCAAATATTCATTATCGAGGATTCAAAAATTGTGTTCCAGCTTAAAAATTTGGATAAAACATTTCGCTTCTGGTATGGAATGCTCCTAATGGAATTATCCGTTGGTGTAATTGGGTTTGGTTGGGTATGTTTTACCAGCTGGTGCCCCCATTACTGGCTGTCATCGCCTGTGGTTGTTGATAACCGCATAGGTTTCCATAATTTGAGCCTCTTTCTAACATTTATTCTACAATGGATGGTTTCGTATCTCACCGTAACAAATCCAGAAATTGTAGAATTATTTAACATCCTCGTTGACCAGGAACGCAAAATGTGTGCACATTTAAAACAAAAAACGTTATTGAAAATGAAGCCAGACTATCTTGGAGTATCAATTTTAGCTACCACAATTTTCTTCCCAACATACTACCTTGTATTAATGGTGTTGGTGGTTTTCTGGAATAGTGACCCACTCTACTTTGTTATAGACACAATTTTAAAATCTCACAATTTCTATATCAATGGGATAGTCGCACACGCATTAAAAGCTTTTCGATACCTTTGCATGATTATCTTGATGCAGGGTGTTGGGAGATTTTTTGTGTCATTTTTAACAGTACTCTTGGTGATTTCCTTCGCTGCTACTTCTTTGCTTGAGAAATTAACAAATTTAAGCCGTTTATCGCCATCTCTTGCATACAAAACATATCTACAATTAAAGGTTATGGAAAGAGTTGCGGATAAATTTATGTCTACAACCTCATTTGTTATAATGTTTATTGTAAACATTTTGACCATTATTACATTGTGGCTGAGTGTTACGTCATGGAGATCGTCAAATTACATGTTGATGCCCCTCATTGCAATACTCATACTCGTACTGACAATGCTTTTTCTTCCAATACCAGGGCGCATTCGTGTAAAGACAAACCAAATCCTAATGGAGAGAAGAAACAAGTGTTTTAAATCCGTCCCAAATACTTATAGGTGGAAATATAAGAACTATATAGCAATTGATGTTAGGTATCTGCACTACACCCAATGGAGAAGTCTAACAAGCATTGGAGTTAAGTGTGGCCCTTATTTTTATTTTGATAGAAATACAGCTATAACATACATAGATCATTTGCTTGACAATTTGGCCTCTACTGTAATAGTGATAAGACCGTGACAAATTTAATTCTTTAGTCAATACATATCAAATATCGACACTTTTACTATAGATCCAATGCCAATGGCATTACCGTTTATTTTCCTCCTTTATCAGGAGTAGCGTGCTATATTTTGAACTGGGTATGAAAATGACACTGGGCATTAGGTTAAATCAAATTAAAAATCAAAGCATAAATTTTTCTTTCGGACGAATGTCCTACATCCTATATACCTGTATCCCTGCAAATCTAAAATTATTCGTACTATATTCGTATACAATTTCAAAAAAATAAATTGAGAAATTGTAATAGATATGTAGATATGTATATGTAAATATTATTGCAGATTATACAGCATGTCTCACCAAAGATGTCCCACCGTTTTTAAATGGCAATTCAAACCTCTTTTATTTTTTAGTTTTACCGTAGAAACAAATGAAACAATTAACATTTGACACACTGAAAGCTAACGCCAACACAATAGCGCCATGTTAATTTTTATTCTTTCTACGGTAAAATTTAAAAAATAAAGGAGGTTTGAATTGCCATTTAAAAACGGTGGGACATCTTTGGTGAGACATGCTTTAGTATATAGCATACTATACTAATACTATAATAATTTTTCTTTATATAGCATATACAATATTATAAATATGGTATATTATAATTTATAAAAACATTGACATTGCCATCAGCATTATATATAGTATTGAAATTTTGTTGCTACATACAAACCAAAGTGTTAAATTTGTTTAGGTATATAACAGGTTTTTGTAGTGTCTATAGTTACAATAGTTAACCTATATGTTGCACACTAACCTAACTAACCTATAGTATATATCCCAAAATAATTTTTGCTACCATTTACTTTTGTTATTGATTTAAGAAAACATACATTAACGAATTTCAGATATATGTAAAAGATTAACTTTGAAATACTTAATTAGTTTCAGGTAGATGAGGTATTAAGCTATGTAGTGATCAAAACAATTTAAATAAATAAATAGATAAATTTATTGATCAAAATATTTTGAAAATTGTGTAACTTTCTATTAGGCAATAGTTTATAAACTAATGTTACTAAATTTTTAAACTTACCGTAAAATAGATACGGAGTTCCCTTCATTATCCAACATACAAATCTGCATTACGCTTATTCTTTGAGGGATAACTTTTGACTCGTAGAGTATTTTTCTATAAAATTTTGCTAACAATGTTAGCAGACCTCTAGGTTTCACTGTAATTTAATGGCATGTACCCCTGCATATTCAGCTTTGAAATACGAGGTTATGGATAAGTGTTCTCTTCATTATGAAACAGGGTTTAATTAGACAGATATTGCCATTGACGCAGAATTTATACCATTTATACAACGTTACTAGTATAATGACAAATGCGTTTTGAAGGAAATGTAACAAATTTTTTTTCCCACAACACAAAAACTACTCTAGGTTAGGAAAAATTTTCTTTGAAAGGCCAACTACATAGAGTTTAAATAATGCACATATCCACAAAGTTTAACTTTAATCTTACATTGGACATTTTATTATAATTTTATTATAAGTTTTATTAATTTAAAAACAACATTATTTATGTATAGTACATGTATTGAAAGTTACGTTTTCAAGATTTTCGATTGACGAACGTTGCAAGTATTATTTAAGCAAAATACTTCGAAATAAAACATTATTTCTTGTTATTGAGGTATAAAATTTTCGTGTTTACCAAAAGCGCAAAGGTCCTCTGCAAAATAAATTTTAGTAGCAGAGCACCACGTTCCCTATCCACCTTATGGAATGCCCCGATTTTCAGACACAACATGGGACAACTTTTAAAAAATGCTCTCACATAAACATGATTAGAAGATGTCCTTGCTACTAGTAAAAATTGCTTAGAAGACGTAAGAGGCTTTGAACAGAAATCAAATAAAAATATAAATGTACCAATGCTCAAAATAAACAGTATTATTAAAAGTGTGCGTATCCATATGTTCATTTCACTAGCGAATACAAGTAATACGTAGAGACAACAAATCATTTCAACAGACCCGATAAATTCCACAACTGGAAGAATGTCAGTTTGGAAAATTTCATTTGTGAGAATCATGTATATTTGTATTTGACGATAGGCTAGGCAAATTCTGCTAAAGTCGTTGCATTTACAGAATTTCTTAATTATTGCAGCGTTTTCTATTTTACGGAACAATTTGCTAACAAAATTCATCGTGACGAGTCCAATTCCTGTTATTAAGCAGGCTTCTTGGCAAAATGGAATCATTGCTAAGAAATCCGAGAAGTAAATGTAAGTCCTCATTGTGAAGTTGGCCATTATTGAATTGTTTAAAGTTAGTATCCTGTATTGAATCGGGTGACAGAAATGTGGCAGTAGTGATGCAAGAATTGGAGCCCCCACTATCACACCAAAGTAAAACCCAACAGTAAAAACTATATGAACTTGGAATATAATTCTTTCTTCCTTGAGGTCCATTAAATCTGCAGTGTTCAAAAGCAAAACTAAAATTGGTGCATCTTCCTGAAAGATATGGAGAACAGATGCAGTTGCCACCATTGCTAGTAGAAGATATCCTTGGACCAACACACCTAACACATTACAATTTCTTGAATAAACTTCTTCTAAAATACCTAGGGCAAAGCTACAAATTGAATGCAGTTCTACAAAAAGCCAACACCAGTGAATGATGACTTGGTTTCTTGACTTTACGAAGGTAAATTTTCTCCTATTTGAATCGTAGAGTATTGGAAACATTCGCAGCCTATAGGTGACACCGAATAAAAACTTAAGCACGTGGATACACTTTAGCGTGGCCATCACTTTGAAGAAATGTTCCAGATATAATAAAAATGTCGATAATTAGTTATTTGTTGTTATTGATTTATGTTTTGATATAATGCGAATTTCCGTATTTGCTAGAAAATTTGGAATTCTCATTGACACTGACAACTGCTGAAATGTGGAAAGCCAATGAAAGTTTGTATTAAAAGTCACACCTTTGCTCAACTTTTGAAAGTCACTCACTTATGAACAAGTAATGTGTTTTTCCTATCTATATAATTGCCTTGTTTTCCCCACAATTTGACAAATCAATATTTCTAGCACCTAATTTGTGGACACGTTAACAGCATAACCGGAAAACAATTAACAATTACAAGCTACATACAATTATATTAGGTACTTTCTCAAACGAGTTAAGGAAATGAACTCCCATTTCGTGTTTGCGGAAGTCAAATAAATATCTCTATTTAAGTGTCGAACAGTTTTATTAATTTATTATTTGCTTTCATAAAGCGCAGATGGAAATAACAATGAGGTGGTTTATTTGCGTATGAAACATAATTATTTATAACTTTTGATATACTGCCGCCATTACTGGGCCAAATTTAGAAGTCTATCACTTCAACAGCTGTATGTAGATCGACGTGATGTTGATGTCATAAGATTGCAGACATTTTAACTTACAATTGTGAAAAAGCTTTCTCTACTAAATAGGTTAATTGGTATAGCAGTGGCAAACGTTATGCAAAATAGAATTTTTGTGGCACATTTTGTGTATCATTTTCTTGTTGCCCCTTATTTTTTATGCGATACAATAACTTCACATTTGCTACATCCACTCAGTTTACACTAGTTATATCTTCTATTACATTCTAAATAAAAAATTAGATTAAGGTTATCGATATAAAGAGAAATTGCCTCCTAGGCTCACTTAAACTATATGGTAAATGCTAATTTACTTAATGCTTACTATTGGAGACTTCGTATATAAACTGGAACTTTAACTCGTTTAATTGAGGTATAGAGATTTTGTATTTACCACAAGCGCGAACGTCCTCTGCAAAATAAATCTTAGTAGCAGAGCACCACGTTCCCTATCGACCTTATGAAATGCCCCGATTTTCAGACACAAAATGGGACAGCTTTTAAAAAATGCTCTCACATAAACGTGATTGGAAGATGTCTTTGCTACAAGCAAAAATTGCTTAGATGACGTAAGAGGTTTTGTACAAAAATCAAATAAATATATTACAGAACAAATGATCACAATAAACGACATTAGTAAAAATGTGCGCATCCATATGTTCATTTCACTTCCGAATACAAGTAATACGTAGAGAGAACAAATCAATTCAGCAGACCCGATAAATTCAACAACTGGAAAAATACAAGTTTGGAGAATTGCATTTGTCAGAATCATATATATTTGTATTTGACGGTAAACTAAGCAAATCCTTCGAAAATCGTTACATTTACAAAATTGTTTAACCGTAGCTGCGCTTTGTATTTTACAGAACAATTTGCTCACAAAATTCATCGTGACAAGTCCAATCCCTAATGTTAAGCAAGCAAATAGGCTACATTGAATCATTGATAGGAAATCCGATAAATAAAGGTAAGTCCTTATTGTGAAGTGAGCCAGTATTGAATTGTTTAAAGTTAGTGTCCTGTAATGAATCGGGTGAAAGACGTGGGGCAGTAATGATGCAAGAATTGGAGCACCCACTATGAAGCCCAAAGAAAATCCAACACTGAAAAGAATTTGAATTTGGAGCAGAATTTTTTCCTCCTTTAGGTTCATTAAGTCTACAGTATTCAAAAGCAACACCAAAATTGTTGCACCTCCTTGAAGGACTCGGAGAACTGATATAGCTGCAACGAATCCTAATAGAAGATATCCTTGAAACAACAAACTTAAAACATCACAATTTTCTGAATAAACCTCCGTTAAAATTCCTAGGGCAAAGCTACAAGTTGAATGCAGTGCTGCAAAAACCCAAAACCAGTGAATGATGACTTGCGAGTTTGACTTGACGAAGGTGAATTTTCTATTTGAATGGTACACTATTGGAAGCATTCGCAGCCTATACGTGACACCCAATAAGAACTTAATCACGTGGATACACTTTAGAGTGGCTATCATTTTGAATAAATGTTTTAGTTCCAGCTTGATTCTCGTGATACACAATTTTAGCTGATAATTTACGGCACGATATCCAAACGAATGATCTAACCATTGTACTATATGTAAGAAAATACTTGAACACAACACAGAATAATAAAAAGGATTATAATTTGTTTGTTTGGCATTGATTGTATGTTTTGATATAAATTCGATTTCCGTATTTGATGGAAATGTGAAAAGCCAATGAAAGTTTACATAATCTTATTTATTAAAATTACACATTTGCTAAACTTCTGAAAGTTACTAGCTTATGAACATGTACATATTGAATCGGTTTTCCCTATTTAAATAAATGCCTTGTTTTCCCCAGGATTTGACAAAACAATATTTATAACTGCCAATTTGTGGAAAAGTTAAAATATATTACAATATATTTGGTATCTTCTTAAATTTTGAGTTAAGGAAATAAACTCCTATTTCGTGTTACGGAAGTAAAATCAATATCTCCAATTATATGTGCCGAACGGCGACTAATGTATTAATCGCTTTAATAAAGCGCAGCTGGAAATAACAATGAGGTAGTTGATTTGTGTATGAAACATAATTTATAATTTTTGATACCGTCGCCATTAAAAGATTTCATACTGGCCACAACTGTAAATGTTATTTGCAGAATAAACCGTATTAACATGAACAATCCTGGCCCATCGACGTTATGTCCAGATTCCGATTAGAAAGTCTGCCGGCATTAATATATGGTCTTGAGCTTTGTGGATGATGCCAAGGGCAAGGAGTAAGGGTCAAGGATCACTCCCATTGCATTGCCGTGCCCATTTTTGTCCAAATACAATCAATGTATCATGAAGCATAATCATGTCGGTGGCTGCAAAACAAAATATTGACCCCACTTATGAGCTTTAATAGAAACCCACAAGATCTGCTTTTAAAATCGCAAACGGGTTTAGAGATGCGAGGATTTTAATCATGGTCTGAAACACATACCTTCACAAGCAACGAGGCCGAGAAATGGCAGACCGGTTAAATGAAGTCATTTAATTTAAATATCGCCACCAAAAATTCTATTATTTGGATCGGGACTTTAAGAAATATTCCTGGAATGTGTACGCAGTTTTACAGCAAAGGCGATGGTGCTACATTTTATTCATGACGGCGACAATCACAGCATTGGTGGACCAAAATTCACCGTATTTTCTCTTCCCGTTTACGTTTCGGAACAAAGTTAAAACAAATTTAAGATTAGGACAAGGTTAGAAAAATATAATATCTTTGAAAGCCCAACTACATAGAGTTTAAATAATGCACGTATCCACAAAGTTTAATTTTAATCTTAAATTTGACATTATATAATTTTTATTAATTTAAGAACAAGATTATTTCTGTACATGTATTGAAAGTTAAGTTTTCAAAATTTTTGTTTGAAATTCAGGATTGACGAACGTTGCAAGTATTATTTCAACAACGCTTTAGGTCTCCTTATGTACAAAAGCATATATATAGTTGACTATGAGACTTAAGACTTAAATACGTAGAGGCAATTATATCAGCTAGCAATGTTCAACAATATGCTAATGTTAGTATTGATTTAAAAAGCAATTAGAGCTTGCCCTTTTAAAATTGTTGTGAGTGTATGTTTATGTATTAATAGCTGATTCTTATAGAGACTTCGCAATGAAACACTACAATGAAACATTATCTCGTGTTATTGAGGTATAAAGTATAAAAATTTTGTGTTCACCACAAGTGCGAACGTCCTCTGCAAAATAAATCTTACAATGAAAGTACTTTCGTCGTCCCTCTCCAAATTTAACCGAAAAAATAATTCCTACCTAAACAGTAGCGCTGATTTCATTTCCGAAGTCCGATTTTGCCGAATCCGTTCCAGAGTCCAGATAAAAATTACACATGAGCAATATAATTATACTTTCTCCTTGCAAACACATACAA